>PXIH01S0060605.1:5272-15921 GCA_003024985.2 Euperipatoides rowelli
GCTGTCGGTCTGTCACGCTGTCGGTCTGTCAAGCTGTCGGTCTGTCTAGCTGTCGGTCTGTCAAGCTGTCGGTCTGTCAAGCTGTCGGTCTGTCAAGCTGTCAGTCTGTCAAGCTGTCGGTCTGTCAAGCTGTCGGTCTGTCAAGCTATCGGTCTGTCAAGCTGTCGGTCTGTCAAGCTGCCATTCTGTTTGTCATTCTGTCAGTCTGTCTGTCTGTTGGTCTGTCTCTCAATCAGACTGTCTGTTTGTTGGTCTGTCTGTCGGTCAATCTGTCTAACTGTCTGATGGTCTGTCTGTCGGTCTGTCTGTCATTCTCTATGTTGCTCTGTCTGTCTATCTGTCTGTCTTTCTATCAGTCTGACTGTCGGTCTGTCATTCAGTCTGTTTGTCAATCTGTTGTTCCGATAATGGTGGGTCTGTCTGTCTCTCTATCTGACTATTTGTCAATCTGACTGTGTGTTGTTTTTTCTGTCTGTCTATCCATCCATCAATCCATCAGTATATCTATCCATCTTTTTATCTATCCATCTATCCCTCCTTCTATCCCTCTTTCAATCCCACATTCCTTCCCTCAATCCCTTCCCCTTTCCTACCTTCCATCCCTCCCTCCATCTATCAATTTAACCATTTATATCTATCTGTCTCTCATTTACTTATTTTTATTGTGTTTGTATCTTAGGTTATCATAGTAGAGCATACACACGGTTGTTTTTATCCAGATTGATTTTAGTTTGAAACCATTGTATTTCAATAGTCTAATTGTTTTGATATTTTCTAGCAGATTCAATTAATTTTAAAGTAATAATTATAAGCAGATTATTTAAAAAAAAAAAAACATATTTGAAAGATTATTTTTAATACTTTATTCATAATAAAAGGAAGAGTAAAAAAGGAATGCATACACATTTTAACAGCAATCTTATTATTTTAATTTGATTATATTTTCATGATGTGGATTTCAAATAATGTTACTATTTTAATAAATTTTCCATTAAAATAAAGGTTTTTAAATTTAGTAAAGCTAAAATATTTTGCACAATACTAGAAGTTTATTTAAATTAATTTTGATACATAAAACTAAAAAAAACCCATAACAACTGTTTGAAATTACAGGAGGGATATGATTGGCTATTGTCTAAAGCAATTTCATTGATTATGCATCCAGCCCTGCAGAAAAGTATGAACACATTCTCTTCGTTTACCAAGCGGATAAACGGATCGAAAACCTTTTTCATAAAAAGTATAAATGAGCCTTAAATTTGAAGGAAACAAAGATATCAAAAGGGTTTCGTGCAGTCTATAAATAGTATATGTAAAAAAAAAAGTCTTTAATGAACACAAACATTGTAAAGGTAGTATCTTAAATTTTTATTTAGAATAAAGTTACCTTGGTGAAAATAAGCAGTGACTTGTCATTAAAATAAGCCAATAAACTTTCTTGAATGATTAGATCCCAATAATTGAACTTTAAACTGAGAGTTGATGGAGGATTCTTAGCCGAATAATGTCTTGTAATAACATCCTGGAAAATTGATATTTTTTTTTAACCAGTAATGATTGAGGCAGAATTGGCAGTGCTTCCTGTGAAGCACTGCCAATTCTTGTGGCCAAAACAATAGCACAAAACTTAAAATACAATAAGAAAGTCAAAGAGCTGTGGCATCAGGTAATGAACATGCCACCAAACTCCTGACATTTACTCTCTGAAGTTTTTTCCTGTGGCCATTACCGGGGAATTTTTTTTATACAATATAAAACGATTCATTAAAGTCGTTTCTGTGAAAAATTCACATAGTTATGGCAGATGGATGACCACAGGTGGGATTGTCATAGTTATGGAAGATGGATGACCACAGGTGGGATTGTCATAGTTATGGCAGATGGATGACCACAGGTGGAAATGTCATACTTCAGAAGAACTAAAAATAGAATAATTACAAATTTATAATATGGATTTATACATAAGAAAGAAAAGATTGAGTTTGTAGTAAATGAGAAGATTATAAAATTCTGAGTATAATTGCAATAAGAAAATTTGCCAATTTATTTGCATGCCATGAAAATGTGAACCATAGAAAATCACTGATTGCTCAAGGAAGGCATATGCAAACTACCATATCTTGTTCCAATTGATTAATAATCAGTCAAGCAACTTAGACTAACAAAACTGATGCTTACAGGATACACCCAGACTAACATAACACACATGATAATGAAGATTTAATTACATATAATAATAGAAATAAGGTATTGAAGCATGTAAATGATAACATGTTCATGTTTGAGTGATGCTGGCAGCCAGTGCCAAAGCTGAAGAAACTATTTTGTAAGTATATCATCATTTCAGATGAAGTAACGTTTTTCCTAATGTCTTAGCAATGGTGGTATTGTTCCAAATTGACATTTGCATTACATGTTTAGATATGGCCATATTAATTGGCAATAATTGTTTAGAAAAGTTAATCTTGATCTGGGAGTTGGAACATATATCCAACAGGCCAGGTGGAAGGACACAATTGTCAATGGTCACCTTTAAATTTTCATTCATAGTTTTATTCCATCTAGTTGTTTCTGGTGGTTTATAATTAAAGTCACTATTCATTAATATACCAGTGCCTTTGCTGCTGTATTGGAAATATCAATTTGGATTTAGCAACTGCAATCAAAATCTTGGCTTAACTGTAGTATATGACATTACCTCCTGAACATCTTTAGGAAATAAGTCAATTTGGAGCTGTTCTCAAGCTAATAACTTTAAGGCAGCATGATAATTGGAAGGCAATAGTCATTGCTTTGTGTTATCTGGTCTTTAGTGGAGAACCTTAAGACTGGGTTAGATTTCTGCCTTTTTTACAACTGGTCCACCAGACATCGGCAACATTAGGTTTAATTATTTCTATAATAGTTACATCCTTATACCCTACAATAATTTAAATACCAAATAATCAACATCATGCATTTTATAATATCTTAATATCTTAATAGGTCTACTCTGTCTTTATGAACAAGTCATTATTATTCTCAGTCTCCTAGTCTGAAGTATTGCATTATTCTTTTGTCTTTTCTTATTATATTCATTTTCTATTTTTGCAGCAAATCATTTACCTATTAAAAATTAAAATCATTTCAAGTATCTCAAATATTTTTATTCTAATACCATATTGGTATCTGTAAAGTTTTCCAATAATTTATCATTATCTATTGTACCCAATGCCTTTGTTTAAATCCACAAAATTGCCCCTAATTTTAAATTCCACCCCATTGCCTGTTAAAATCATTAGTTAGCTAAGAAGGAAAACCACCAATTTTTAAAGTGAAATGTGACTAGTGATGCCATTATATGAAACTTTGATTTTCTAGCTTTTTAAAATGTAATAGTAACTTTTTTTAAAAAATATAAAAATAAAATACAACTTTAACTTCATTTTAATCTATTTTTTATACACATTTTAACTATTAAACATAAAATTATCTTTTGATAACTAGGCCTACTACATGAAAATTATAAATACACTTTTTAATCTTCTACTTTAAAACGTTTTTTGAACCTTCAAATGGGGATTGTAACAATCAAAGGGAATGTTACATGATAAATGTAAAAGCAGTCATACTCAGTATCTACATACTGAGTATGCCAGCTTGTACATTTATTAACATAATGTGCATTCATGTTTCTAAAACAAATTATATAATACATGCACTAAAAGCATAAAAAGATAATGGTATAAAATAAGTAAATGCTGCAAGACATTCATTAGATCCCCATCATTATTCAAGCTCTTCTGGTCAAGAATGTATTTCTTTAAAAAGAAAAAGAAGTGAAATGCAGCTCTTAAAATATTATCCTGCTTTTCAAAGCCTGGCTGAAGCCTATTCTTATTCAGCCATCTTATCAAATATTAACTGCTCTATCTAGATATCGATAGAGTTTTAAATATAAAATAGAGAAAAAAAAATGAAATGAGAGACAAATTGTACCTTTTCCAGTAAGGATCCTGCTGAATTAGTCAAATTAATGTTGCAGTCTGAGACACTAATCAATTAAACACATTGGAGCTCTATCTATACTGTACTTATAGAGTTTTAAATATAAGAAAGAAATTAAAATAATAATTATTAAAAATAAATATTGGAAGATTAACAAGAAAGTTTGGCCTCAAGACCTATTGCAGTTAGAAAAAATATATAGTATAAATTATAACTTCTGTAAAATAAGTCTTGAAAAATAATGCGAACTTACTTGTAGAAAATCACCTTTTTATAATACACACTTTATCCATTTTTCAACAGAAAATTAAATTTTTTATGTCAAGAAACTTTCATAGAGTAGAAAAGTACTGGCTAATACTGGGGCAATGTGTAAAGTTTTAAATATACCAAAATGGTGAGCTGTTCACATGAGCATTTACATATATAATGTTGAAGTTCCTCTCTGCCACCACACAGAGTGGTATTAATTTGTAAACCTAAAGTATACCTAATTAAATTCCTATTTTAAATCTCTTGTTAAGTGGTCCTATTTCCTCATTTGGTATGTACATTATTCTTGTAATCCCACAGAATAAAAGAGAATAATTATGTCAGAATCGAGATTTGTTTTTGTAACATAATATTGTATAACGTGGAATTTTTGGTGCCATGCTGTAGAGGAAGAAACATATGCAAGGAAGAATGCAAAATAAAGTACGATAATGGAATATAAAGAGAAATCCATACACAGTTAAAACTTTCACCTGACTTTACTGAAATTTCCTTCCCAACACACGCATGGGAAGAATGGAAACATGTCTGCCCATGCTTGTGTTGAGAAGGAAGTTTCAGTAAACTCAGGTGGAATTTTTAACTGTGTATAGATTTCTCTTTATATTGCATTAAATTTTATAAATTATACGTAGTACTTTATTTGAAATATACACATTACTTATTAATTTAGAAGTAAAACTGATTTAACAAAGGTAGCCATGTTTTTTCAAATCATAGGGCCTGCATGTATTATAATTGTGAATTACCTTTTACCCAAGTATTTAATGATGTATTAGCATTTGATGAATATTATTATAAACCATAACTAAAAACCAAACTCTCTTAAGTTAAGTTATTTGTTTATTTTTTCATATAAACAAAATGAAAAATCAAACAACAGATCACTATATAGCTGAATTATGCACTAAGGAATGAGAGTATGACTTTGGTGATATGGCAGAAAGATTTGATGTGATGTAGCTATTTGTTGAATTTTGAATAATTCATTGAAGCAAACGTTACTCACATAACCTAACCAAAGACTTCCAGAATTTATAATGCTTTGTCAGACAATAGAACAATCAAAACTGCAAACAAATATTATATATATATAAAAAAAAAAAACATGATTTCATTAAATGAAACACCTGTTGTAATCACTAGAAAGTCTAAACAAAGGGCACAAAGACCCCCATGCAAAGTAAAAAATATCAAACTCAAGCTGATTTTAAAGTAAAAAGGAAAGATTATTCAACAAAATGCACAGGGTGTGGTACAACGCAACAAACAAGGTAGTGTTCATCCTTTGGCAAAACTTGCATTCAATGCTGGGGAAAAATCATTATAAAAAAAGATTGTAATCGTGTGTAAGTAGAAGAAATAACTAAAACGTTCAGACTAACTGATTTGAATGTTGAGAATATTATTTTATTGGATGGATTGTATTGAACCAAACCTCTATCTGGCATGTTAAACTACAAGTAAATGGCACCGCGGTAAAATTGATTCTGGATCTGACATTAATGTTACATCATTAAAGATGTATCAAACATTTAAATTAAATTGAATTAGAACATTTACGGATAACTGCTAGAGCATATTCAGGCCACAGTATTCCTATAGTAGGAAGAGCTAAAGTTACAGTCAGGTATAAAGATATTGACCAACAAAATCATAAGCATAGCTTGTGAACCAACCACTTATAAATGAACACTTAATCAAATACATAGGTCTAATTAAATGATTGTATAAAATTGAATCTATTAACAGTAAATTAGCAAATAACACGTGTCCACTTGAGAAAGGCTAATACAAAAATTTCCAGAAGTCTTTAATGTTAAACTGGGTGAACTAAATGGTACTTATAGATTTAAAATTGACACATATGTGTTACCTAGTGTGACTCCAACTAGAAAAGTGCCTTATTCAGTTATCAAGCCATTAAAAAAAAGAGAACTTAAAACAATGAAAAGAGGAGGAGTAATCACCCCAATACACTATTGCTAATACAAGAAAAAATGGCAAGCTCAGAGTAGTTCTGGATCCAAGACCACTGAATCACTTTGTATTGAGAGGGCACTATCCAATACTAACATTTAATATTATGATGAGAAAATTATTGATAAACTGTAAAATATTTAGAGTGCTTGATAGTAATGTATTTTGGCAGATGAAGTTGGATAGTGCCATTTCCTTTTGTGCACCTTTGAACACTGTTTTGGAGGTATCACATTCTTATGGTCCCTTTCACAATATCATCAGCACTTGAATTCAAACAGCACACAATGGATACCATTTGTGAGGGTTGGATGGTACAATAACTATCTTTGATGATATGATATTTAGGGGAGAAAATTCTGAACAACATAATAAAAGATTAATAGAATTCTTAGAGCAAAGCAATATGGATTAAAATTAAAAACTTCTCAAACACAACTCGCAATGGAAAAATATCCTTTGTTGGACACACAATGAAGACGGCATTGGACCAGCTGAAAAAATAAAAATGTCTCTGCAATAAAACTCTTGAACAAGAACTAACTTTCACTTACTATTAAGATAGTCTGTAATAACAACAGCCTACTTTAAGATATAAACATTCATTCTATGAAAGATTAAATCCCTACTGGGTATCATGTCCTAGGTTGAGAGTTAACTAATATAATATTTAAGTTATAATAAGATAGTTTTGGAAATGGAAATAAGATTCATTTGTTTTCTGAAATGATTTATTTGTCCTCACGTCTTAACTGTCAACATTAACAAGTATCCAATCAATAGGTTAACAATGTTATGTGACATCAAGAAGTATTCTGATTACTTGACAGTGAAATAGAGGCTAGTAAACAGATTCTAAGTGACTTGTGAGGAAGCAATTTTTTTTTGGGACAGTAAAAGATACTGGTAATATTGTATCAAATAATGGACACAAAGGAACACTTGTGAACCAAATTGTAAAAACCTTATAGTTACCCGAAAATGATTACTCGTACTGGTGATCCGTAGGAAATAAGATGGTCTAATGACTGATAAAAGCCACAGTTCCATGAGTGAGTACCATAATAGTTTAACACTGAATCTTACAAGCTGGAAGGCTGCAATGTAATAACATTTGACTTTATGGACACGAGAAATTGACCAACTCTCACCATTCTTAAATCATTTCCCAAATATCCCTCATAGGTTAGTTAGTTTGGTTGCCAACCATTTTAATATACATTTGACTAATAATATGCTATGTTGTCCACTATGTGGAATTTCATTGTTAAGAAATAAACTCTGGGATTGAAACATATTGTAATTAATGATCAAATTGCAATTTAATGTATATCTTAGTTTATTATTTAGTTATTAGTCTGATGCATAATTTATTTATTTATTTTTTTAATTTTTTTTTGCAATCATAATATGTAATTTGGTTATTAGAATTGATTGTCCTAGGCTACAGTAATTTAATTCAGAGCTTAATGACCCTGGGAGTTCGACTGCAAATCCCTGGTTAGAAATCTCTCAAAGGTATCAAATTATTGCCTAAAGGAAGCCTTTATTACTGAATTTAGGAATTGGGTTCCTTTAACTTGTCCCTTAAATAATAAATAAAAAGTCGCCATACCTACCGTTTTGGCGCTCATGATTGATTTATGATAATTACCAAATAAATAGGTATTTTTTTCTACCAGTCCTAATGAGGTCAGTTTACCATCATTATCTTATTGTTCCTTAAAGGTAAAATGTAATGGATTTAAATTTTTTTTTAGTGATTTTCAAATATCATTTTACTAAAAAAAAATTTCCAACAGAAAAAAAAAAAGTTATTTACAATTCAGTTTTTAATATAATTGTCTTTAGCTCCTCCCATTTAAAACAACATTGTCCACTGTATACACCAGGGGTGATATTTTGTGACATCATAGGCTATAAATGAATACAGCTTGCTATACTTAACTATAGAAGATTTGCTATATTTGTCAGTGTAAAGCTGGATATCATATGGTCTAAGTGTTTAAATACTTGTAAAAAATCATAATCAAATTCATCCTTTGTACTATTATGGTCCAAATTTGTACTATTATGGTCCAAAAAACCCAAAATGACCTTTAATTCAAGTTGAACATACCTCTATTTACATGTTAAACCATTGCAAATAAAACCGCTGTAGTGGCTGTTTCATCATCAAATTAATCTCAGACCCCCAAAAAAAAATGTGAAAGCTTCAATCTATAATCTCAGACTGAGGATAGCAATAGTCTTAATTTTATCTTTTTAAATAACTTTTATTATGCATTTGAAATTATTATTTTTCTAGTGGAATTTTTTTTTATAGTAATTATCTTTGAAAAGCAATAATAAAAAAAAAAATCCGTTACATTTGATCTTTAAACAAAATATATATGTGGATGCAACTTTATATTATCATCTAATCTTACATAAAGTTGAAAACCCGATTAAATTAATTAAAACTATTAATATTTTGAGTTATAAAAACTAATATTTCATAATGAAAATTTCTACCATACTACTTGTGAATTAACACCCTTAGCCTACTTCATTAAAATAAACACAACGACATAAGATATTTTCCAGATCCACTAATGTATTGCAAAATAAATAGTTATCATCAATTCTTAATTTAAAATTATTTGCCATTAAATCTTTACTAAAATGAGCATTAAGCAAGATTTTATATTTAACGATATAGCTGCACAGATAGAAACATATTCCAATAGATGTGGAATGATAATTAACCCTGTCAAACCATCATTTATGATTCATAATTTTTCTCGGAATAAATCTGAAATAATATTTCATTAAGAATGCAAAATGTTAACATTAGTGAATCAGAATCATATCAAATCTTGACGATTATTATTCAGAATGACATAAAATGTGTTGAACATGTGGCACTGATTGGTTCCAAAGCATACAGGAAAATTTAAATAATATACAGACTGAAAAGATTGGGATCAGATATTTAACTTTAAAAAAGGTTTATACAGCTTATATAAGTCCCTGTGTTGAAAACTGCTCTGTTGTATGGTCAAGTGCCATTATCAAGGATCAAGTGTGAATGTATTGAAAGAGTACAGAAAACGTATCGTCAGGTCAGCTCTCGGGAACTACTATTTGCTAGAATAATAAATGCCCGTGTAATGGTTTAAATACCATTTAAACGGGCTTACTGGCTTATGTAATGGGATTAAATGCCCTTGTAACAGGCTTATGGGCTTATTTACATAAAACAGGCTTATTTGCATAAAATATTTATTGATTTCCCGTGTAATGGGCTTAGAAACCTAATAGTTATTGATTGGAATTTAGATTATCAATAAGCTCTGCATGGAAACTTTGAAATAAAGAAGATTTAAAGCTTTAACCATATAAGCAAAGCCATTTCTAGAAAAGTACTGTGGATACATAACAAGAAAACGTGGTATCATATTGGTACATGAAACTAGAGGAGCTGGTAAATTTTTTAGGTCATTCATAAGAACAAAACATATATTATGCAGTCATCCATTCCTTCTATGATTAATATATTGGACCAACAGTGCTGAATAATTAACTGTTAATTTTAATTTATTTTAGTGTGAATTTTTTTTTTTTTTAATATATTAGTTATTTTATTTGCGAACAAGTTTAGTTAAATATGTGTAGGCTAATAATTAATTAATTTAAATGAAAACTTCATCCTTAATGGCTAGGTTATCATACAAACAAGTTTATGTTAATACAATGTTATGTACATGTACAAATAGTTTAATAAATGAATAATAATAATCTTATACATAAAAATGAAAGTTTGTCTGTCTGTATGTTCACTATACAAATCCACAGTTTTAGAAATAGAGGCTGGAAATTTTGCACAAATGTCTCTTTCAACTCTGGTCCGGTTATAGGCTATTTAAATTTGAGTTGGGTCATTCACATAGGGGTCAAAAGCCCTTTAAATTATTCAACCAATCAGAGTGCAGCAAAATTAGTTTTAGCGGATAAAACGTTCTAAATGAGAATAATTGTAAGCAGATTTTTTTGGCAGCAAATTTATTATTAGAGAATAATGGTAAGCAGATTTTTTTAAACCAAAGTTATGATTAAATGTTTATTATCATAAAAGGGAAAGAAATTAATGAATATTATACAGAATCTATCAATCTATTATTGTCTGACAGTTTTGGTGGGGGAAAAAACGTTCTAAATGAGAATATTGGTAAGCAGATTTTTTTGGCAGCAAAGTTAGTATTAAAGGTGTTATTATCATAAAAGGGAAAGATATTAGTGAATATATTATATACAGTATCTATCAATCTATTAATAGTATTGTCTGACAGTTTGGGGAAAAACGTTCTAAATTAGAATAATGGTAAGCAGATTTTTGGCAGCAAAGTTAGTATTAAAGGTTTTATTAT
>PXIH01S0060874.1:0-10706 GCA_003024985.2 Euperipatoides rowelli
GGGAACATCCCTACCCACATTGTTAGTGCCCGCATGCACCACCACAATTGGGTCTCTAACCGAATTCCGCAGTATAGGATTAACAGTTTGCACCTGCTAATGCTGATCCTACTTGTTAATAGAACTGCTCAAGTTTGTTGTTCTATATATATATTAAAAAGTCTAGATATGTTTTAAAGCTTAAGATTAAATATCCTTTAATCAAGTTTCTATTTAGTTTACTGTACTTCATTTTATTGTTAATATACAAATGAATACACAAATATATATTAGGTAATATATGTAAAATTTTACATGATTTTACTAATTTTATTTCAGATTGATTTAAACAAATTTTATCAANTGTATTTTTAGGACATGATGAAAAATTGTGTGACATCACACAAGATTTATCAGGATTAATTATCATACCATATTTTAAAGCATCATCATTTAACTGATTTAAAGATTCTTGGATAATAGAGGTTGGATTGATTTTGTTTGATGTGATGATTATAGATAAGTCATCAATAAATTTATATCTATTGGGAAAATTAATTGCAATACAATTTGTGGTTATAATAAAAATTCGGCCACCCAATACCGACCCCTGTGGTACTCCCCTCGTCACAGGAATTGATATTGAACCATCAGATCCAGGAATTCTGAGTATTTGTTTACGGTTCAATAAGAATGATATAAACCACATGATCAAACTATATGGAATATTTAAGTTAATAAGTCCATTGATAAAAATCTTATGATTTAAAAAATCGTATGCTTTTGAAAAATCTGAAATCAAAGTATAAGAAAATTCTTTGTTTATATCTCTTGTTTCCAAAATTTTATGAATCAAAAGGATTAAGTAATGAAGNGAAGATTTTCCTGGGATGCCGCCAAATTGATTTATGTCAATTTTATTAATTACAATGGGTAGAAGTTGAGAGTAGATGTGTCTTTCAATTATTTTGGAAATTGATGGCAATATTGATATTGGTCTAATATGTTGAGGATTATCAATGATTTTTTTCCTTGGGAACAGGAATAATATATGAGGTTTTCCAATTATTTGGTACATGACACAAAGACAAAGATCTATTTATTATATATGTGATGGGTTCAANAAGTTCTATTGAAAAATTTTTTAATAAAAAATTTGGATACCATCCGGAGCTGCTGTTGTTTTTGGTTTTATGAAATTCAGTTGATTCAAAACCCATAATTTTTCCACTGGAGGTATTAAATCAGCTTTTATAAAATGATTTCTATTAGGAATCTTTAAATGTTGATTCAATGAAAAAAGGTTTTTAAAAAATTCACCTATTTCCATATATGTCCGACTGATTGATTTGTTTGGGAAATTCAAAATTGATTTTTTCTTTTCAATTCCTACCGAATCGTTTTTCCATCTCGTTCTTTTTCGCAGCCTTGATTTTTTTAGCTATGATTTGTTTCATTTGTTCTGCTTTTTCTTTGAATTCTTGATTAAAAAATTTATTTATTTCTCGTATAAGGGTTCTAATGTTGTCATTAAACCAACTTTTATCATTCTTTTTTAACTTTTTAGTTATTCTAGGGTAATGTTTTTCATATAAACATTTCAATGTGCCACCAAAAAATTCTGTCATTTCATCAATATCATCAATTACATACAGGAGTGACCAGTCAAAATTAGATATACCAGCTCCAAAATTTTTGTGAGATGATAGTCTATTAGGTCTATATGAAATTTCAAATGAGTTGTCTTTTACAGTATAGAAATTCTCGTCATGCTCTGGATTCAAAACTATCACATTATGATCTGATTCACATATCAGAGCCCGAACATCAACAGAATATCGAAGTAGACCGTTATAAAAACACATATCTAGGATTTTATTTTTCCTTGTGGGGGACTTAATAATTTGTTTAAATGATTTAAAATTTAAGGAGTGCTTGTCTAATAGGTTATTAAAGTCACCAATTATAAATATATTTCCCAACTGATTTTTTATAAGAAGTTTATCTATTTGAGTGGTGACAAAAGACATAACATCCTAACCGTTAGTGTCATTTGGAGGATAATAGAGCGCAACTATAGCCGACCATGGAACTGATCTCGGCAAATAAGATGATCTGAAAACAACAGTGAACGCTTCAATTAATTGATCCTGTGGATATTCTACCGATAAAATCGATAACTTTTTACTTAAATACATTGAAATTCCTCCTCCTTTTATTTTGTCTGATCTATTTCTTATTGTGTGATAAGAAACATAATTAGGTATTTCAAAGGCTTTCAAATCATTTTTAGATAGCCATGTTTCCGCAAAAATAGCAACACTAGCGTTCGCTTCTTTAATATATGCTTGCACTTCATACTTATTTCTGATTGATCTTAAGTTTGAATAAATTATTTTTGGGAATTGGTACTTAATATAGTTTGATTGAATCTTCAATTGGTTATCCACATTCACGTTTCTTTCAGTAGAAAACTTTGATCGAGTATTTCTTTCAGTAATGATCGCTTTAATGTTAAATGCTTTACATGATGAATTTCCATGTTTGGTATTAAACCTCCTATATATACCATTTTTAAACAGATTATGTATTACATTATTGTCATGTATAATTTTCCGATTTGCATATCTTAATGTTTTAAGATAGGATGAAGAGTAGATTTTTAATCCAAGTGAGTGAGTTAACCCAACTTCTGACGGTAATCCAATGAGAACAACCATGCCGATACATCAATGTAGAAGATTTAAAACAACAAACACAAAATTGTAACATTTTGAGAGAGAAAAGCAACTCAAAATCCTTTTATTGTTAAAACGAAAAAAATTTTATGCAAAACAAAAAAGAAACTATATTAAATTTGAGATATAATAAAAAATATTCACACAGGCAGTTATCAAATGATACCATTTTACATTTTAACATGAACTACTAAATAATCACAGTATTGTACCATGCCCTCTAATTTTTCATTTTTTATAAGTGTATGGAGAATCTTATAAAACATTTCTGGAGCACAAGTTATACCAAAATTTAAATGTTTATATATGCACCGTATACAGAATCACATGTTGCAAAACTAGTAATGTCTTTAGACTCTTTAGCTAATTCAATTTGATTAAATGCTGACAAAATATATAGTTTAGTAAAATAACTACTACCTTGAAGGCTTTGTAATAGTTCTTCAATAGTAGGTAATACAAATATTTCCCTACATACTGCTAAATTTGCTTTTCTCATATCTACACATATTCTAAAATCTACAGTATTTTTTTCTTTATAATAACTATACTGGTGACAATGATGTAGTAGCACCTTTCACTTCTTCAATAATATCCTGTTTTAATAGTTTGTCTATATTAGCTTTTAATTGATCTCTAAGATTATAAGGTATTCTTCTAGGGGATATATTAGGATCAATACTAAATTTTAACTAATAATTTTTTAGTTTTCCTATTGTTGGTTCAAAAATTTTGAGTGTTTTAATACATATTCATTTTCATAAACTCAATTTACAGCATCAAAGCCTATTTTTAAAATTCCTAATTCTAAAGCAGTTTGCTTTCCCAACAATGATTCCCCTTCTTCTTGAATAACTAAAAATTCAACTTNTTTTTGTTGATTTAAAATCTCAATATTTGCTATAAATTTACCAATTACCTTTAAAGGTTGCTTTTGTCCATAAGCATACAGTTTTCTATTAGTTAAAGAACTTTTACATTTTATTTTATTTTCAAATATTCCCAAGTACCTTTACTCAG
This sequence comes from Euperipatoides rowelli, assembly GCA_003024985.2. Lineage (NCBI taxonomy): Eukaryota > Metazoa > Onychophora > Udeonychophora > Euonychophora > Peripatopsidae > Euperipatoides > Euperipatoides rowelli. The sequence goes on from PXIH01S0060874.1 coordinate 3,738, forward strand.
CACATTGCATGTGTCGCCACTGTCAATCATTATTTTTATAGGAACGCCTCCAATAATAATGGTAAAATATTCAGCAACATTTTTTTTGACGCAAGTTTAAAAACAAAATCTTCGGCTATTTCATAAGTTTCTTGTTTATTATTATTATTTTTTTATTTACTTAATTATTTGAGGTCATGGACCTATACAATGGGACAAAATAATAAAGATCATATTTAATAGTTACACATCATGAAATCAGAGTTATGAAAACAGAATTATGAAACCATACAATAATACAACATTCAATAATTTAAATCTCTGACAGTGCCAGAAAGGTTTTTCTTAACAATAAAATATCACTAATCATATCATACAACTTTTCTACTTCAACTTTGTCAATCAGCAATCTTACAAATATAAGTTCTTTATTGGCCTCATTTAAACCCTTGTAATTAGTCAAAATATTATATTTTCTATGATAGAATTTAAAAATTGGGCATATCATCAATATATGGAATAAAGATTCCTTATATCCCATATTGCATAAGTTACACAACTTATCCATATATATATATATATAAAAAACATTATCTGTGCATGATCCCCATCTACCATTAAAAATTCTGTGCTGGGCTATCAGTTGTGTATGTTTAATGAACCTATAGTTATAAAAGAATTTCTCATAACCAAACATGATATTTAAATATGCTCCTTGTATNCTAGCATAATCCACTTGCCATAATCCATCCTCTATCGATTTTAGAATAGAAGGCAACATTATTTTAGTAAAAACTGGATATCCCATTTCAAAAACATAAGAATAACCACAGCCATTTAAAATAGCCTGTAACTTGTGTACCCAATTATATGTAACACNTATTGTGTTTCGATTTAATTTATACAACATATTNTATGCTGCTCTTGGATATCTGCTATCAGGTAATTTAAGCAGTTTAATCCAATATTTAAGAATCAATTTTAGAAATAAATAGGACAGTTTGATTATCCCTAATTCAACTCTGACAGTGTGATCTGGTGAGAATCTAGGCAATCTTAATAATCGCTTACAATAAGTCAATTGAACTAATTCCATCTTCTCCATATATTTCATCACCCATATTGGACTTGCATAAGCAGCAGTTGATACTACTAAATTATGAAACAGTCTTTTTGGAATCTCCAATTTTCCTCTATTAATTTTATATATCAATAACCACAACTGTGCTATGGAACATTTAGCCTTGTTAATGAAATGTAAATGTGCTTTAAAAAATGAACCATTAGATACCAAAGGAACCCCTAGATAATTGTATTGACCAATTACCTTTAATCGACCATCTTTTTCATCCCATATATAATTAAAACCCTTAGACTCATTATTACCATTTTTAAACACCATTATATTTGATTTATTCAAATTTATATTCATCTCTTGGGAATCAAAAAAGTCCTTCACGATTCTTATCTTTTTCTGCAAATTAATTGGAGAATCTGCCAAAACTATCACATCGTCAGCATAACATAGTACATGCATCTTCAGACCTCCCAATGCAATTGGGGCAATCCCTGAATTTTCCAATATCCATGTCAAATCATTCATTAAATAGTTAAACAATATAGGACTCAATGAGTCACCCTGCAATAATCCTCTACTCACAGGAATGTCTTTAGACAACTTATCACTTGATAATATATTTATAATATCACTATTATAATAGTTTCCAGGAATTTTATAAATTTAGATGATACTCCATAACGATATAGAATTTTCCATAATAAAGAATGACCAAACGAATCGAAAGCATGTGATAGGTCTAAGAAAAAAGCAGAGTTTTCTTCTCTTTCTAGATAAGTGTGAGTGGATCATTGCATTTATGAAAATAAATTATCAACTGTAGAATAATTTCTTCTAATCCCCGCCTGGACTTCGTGAAATATATTGTATCTACTACTCCAAATATTAAGTCTTCTTGCCAACAAGGCAGATAATAGTTTAGTCATTGCCGGCAATAGGCTAATTGGTCTATATTTTGCAGGGTTCATTGTATCGCCTTTTTTAAAAATAGGTATAGTTATAGAACTAACAAATCCTTTTGATATTATAGAATATTCCAATATTTTATTAAACAGCTTAACAATTTTTTCCTTAAAACTTACTGGAGAGGCCAAAATAAACTCATTAATGACACCATCATGGCCAGCTGCTTTATTTTTTTTTTAGCATTTTTATCACTAAATATAGTTCCCTTATATCAATTTCTGTATCTAAATAAATGTGTATATCATATTTCTTTCTAACACTATGGATACTCTATTAACATAAAATATTTTCATTAAGTGCTCATACCAAATTTCAATATCAATTGAATTACTTGCATTGCCAGACCTTCTCATTCCCTTAATTATTATGCTCCAAAACTTAGATGGGTCTGCAACATTAATACAATTTATCAACTTGTTATTATAATCATCTTTTTTTTTTTTACAAAGCAATCTTTATTTTTTTTTGTAAATCCACATAAAAAATATGATTTTTAACATCTGGTATCCTTCAAAATTTCCGTAAAGCACTGTGTAATTTCTTTTTTCATCTGTACAACAGTAGTGAAACCAAGGTTGATTCCTTCTAGCAGTTCCATTACTTTTGCTTACCCCCATGTCAACATTGTTTGCAGCACTATCAAAAGCATTTATAATATAATCGTGTATTCCATTGATATCCTCAGGCAACTCCTTTCCTTCATCAATTTCCATTAATTTATTGCCAGATTCTGAACTCTTCTCTGGATTCCATCTATATTTCTTTCTAACATAACTAATTTCCTCTTCCTTGATTTCCCTATCTAATTTATCATTAAATGTAATCAAAACAGGTAGATGATCCAAAATAGGCCATGTCAATACTTCTAGATCGAATACACAATTTTCAAATCCTGATATCAGTGCTATATCGATCAGGCTAGCACCCATTGGGCCAATGAAAGTCATATTTCCTTCTGGGTCTCCTTGAGTGTGTCCATTCATTACAGTTAGGGAACATGATTNAATAAAATCCAACAACTTCTCTCCTCTACCATTGCTCACCATGTCTTTCGATTTCCTCTTGGAACCTACAACAGAAGAAAAACTCTCAACATCACCATCTTTGATAGCAATACAGGCATTAAAATCTCCCATACATACAAATTCTCCACTTCTAAAATTCATATAATTTTCTATCTCATATAAAATCTCATCCAGATCAGAATCAGGATGAGAATAAACAAAATAAACATTCAAATCCTTTAATCCAAATTTAAATTCCAAGAACAAAAAGAAAATCCCAATCCAATATTTGTTTATCTCATAATTCCTTACATACTTTTTAAGGTAATTTTTAATCATAACAACAATTCCACATGATGGGCGACCTCTACCTGAACTTTCTGCTAATGACTGTATAATAAAAATCTAATTTCTATTATCTGTAAAAGGTCTAATTTGCCAAGTCTCCAAAAACCCTATCATATCAGAATTCAAAAATAAATTATATTGCTCAAATGCTCTAAATATAACATTTATTCCTCTAATATTCCATACAATGAATGACAATCTTTTTAGACTACTGGCTTTCCTTGATTGCTATCTCATCTCAAAGTTATCAATTTCAGCCCTCACGTTTCTTTGTTGTACTTCTTTAATAACTAACTTTCCCACACTATCAATCTCAAAACTCCTATTTTCTATATAAAGCTTATCATACCTAAAATAAGTCTTCTTACCTGCCTTTCTGCTTCTACAAATCTTTGCCATAACAACTTTCTTTTATTTCTAGTTTTATAAGAAAAATCATTAGTGATCGTGATCCCTGTACCCTTGAGTTTATAAACAATTTTAAAAACAGCAGCTTTGTCATAATCTTTACTCAAAGTACACAAAACCGGAGCTTTTCCACCATTAACCTTACCTATTTTATGCATGGAAGAAAATTCCAATTTATTTATCCTCAAAAAATCTTAGAAGTTTTTCTTCCAGAACAAATGGCAAAAGAAAATGTTCAAGAATTTGTACTAGACCGTGTATTATAATATTATTTCTCCTGCTAAGTCTATCTAAATTTTCCACAGTATTCACTAGGCCTTCGGTTTCACATTGACAACTAGATTTAACCTTTGATAAACCATCAATTTCCTGTCTCAAACCTGAATTTTGGAGCTATTTGTATTAATGCTAGTTGAGTTAGACATAATTTTTTTCTCAATAGTAATCAATCTATCATTCATTACTTCAAACATTCTATCAAATTTCTGTGTCATTTATTCAAATCTAATTTCAAATGCATCTATAATGTTCGGAGTATCTGGCTCCGGCGAAGAAAACAATATTTTTGTTCTTTTAGAAGGTGTTTTACCTTACCTTGGTCTGAATTCTCCCCTCCTATATATCCTATCCCAACCGGTTTTTCTCAAAGTGATCCCTTTACTGGCCCTGGATTTACCTAGACCCCTGATCTCAGAACCATTATCAAAATAAGTAGGTCAATCGATAACAAAAAAATTACACTATTCTTAATCTTATATCTAATCCTAACATTATATAATCTAATCATAGTTTCATTGAAAAAAGAAAATTTCCTACTAAAACTCAAAATACCCCATTTATAATTGTTAAAAATATCAATTTGTGCATAAAATAGTTTTAATTCATACATAGAAAACTCGGACAAAGTTTCGTTTACTAACATTACATAGCTCAACACAAATATCACTTTAAATTTAAAAAGCATCATTTACAACAGTAAATATATTAAATATTCAACAATTATATACTTCTTACCTCAATGAGCACACCGTACACATAAAGTATAATGGTAATTCCAGCTATACAGTACTTTAAACAATATGGCATCTAAGTTTACATTGAGGCATTCTCGAAGAGCACGTCACAGAGCCGAGATACAAAAATTTTCAACAAACTAGATACTAAATTAAATTTTTTTATAAATAAATAACAAACAGAAAAAGAAAAAAGAAAATTATATTTACCTGTAATAAATAATAAGACTAATTAGAAATGATTTTAAATTGGCTCGGCTCTATCAGACTCTCGAATCCCGCTTTCACGAGAAGTCCAAATATTTTCTTGGTACATTACTTTAAATAGGCAATGTCAGAAATAAAAAACAAAATATACACACCTATATTATAATATTTAACCAAACAATATTTGAGAGTGAAAATCAATAGATAACATCTAATAATTCCACAACAGTATCATACATTTCTTGCATAAATTTGAATATGAAAGTTCATAGTTCATCTAAACTGCTGATCTCGTAACTTGTAATAATTTAATCCTTGTTAATTACATAAACAATCCAGGTTATTCCACTTTATGACCAATATCCAATAATACAACAAATATATAAAGACATAATCTGTAATAAATAATAACACTAATTAGAAATGATTTTAAATTGGCTCGGCTCTGTCAGTCTCTTGAATCCCGCTCTCACGAGAAGTCCCATTTTTTTTTCTCTTTTGGCTTATAACTGGGATTTTGACCACTTTTTCTTCGAGTCAAATTATTTATAGATTTGTTTTTATCAGTCAATTTGGTTTTACAAAATCGTGCATAGTGTCCTTTCAATTTGCATTTATACACGTAATATGGCGCGCTCGACATTTTTCAAAAGCTGCTAAATGTTTATCGCTTCCGCACCGATAACATTTTTTAAAATTCACAGTCCGTTTGTAGCCTAGTTTATTCACTGACTCATGTTCCGTCATATTTTGTAAATTTATAATTTGTTTTTGTCTTTCTCCTTCTTCAAACATTTTTGAAATTGTTAGTGCTTCTATCAATGTCAGGTCTTTGCCTTTTTTAATTAATTTCATANNTANGCTCATATCTCTTAAATTTTCACACAACAAGTCTCTAATTTGTGTATCCACATCTTGGAACTTACATAAAACAGCTTGCTGTATGGCTCTTGTGACTAATTCTTGAACATTTTCTTTTGCCATTTGTTTCAAAGAACGAAAATTTATGTGCTCAAACAGTTCATTTTCTATCGGTGAAAAATATTAATTTTCTATCGGTGAAAAAAAAAAAGACACATATAGTCATTTCAAATAAAGTTTCGTCTTCTTCTAGCGTGGTATCCAATGTATAAAATATATTGCAGGTCTTGCCCACTCTTGAATAACAACATTGCTTGTCTTTGCTCATCATTAGATATCCGAATAGCTTTTAAAAATAAATCAAAAGATTTAAGCAATTTTTTTCCATTTAAGTCCAATATTTTCTCCATCGCAACTAAACTTTTCTATGCTGTCTGCTGCCATTTTATAGTTTCGTTTTCCAAAGTATGAAAAAAAAAACAATTTCCAATCTAATGTTCTACTTTTTTTGAATGAAACTAATTTAATATCCAATTGTTAGTACATTTAAAATTAAATTTACTAACCTAGATGAAATTATTTTTCTCCTTGTCACCATAAATGTGGTAGTGCCGCGTCACCCTACATCATCACTTATTGAATACTACACTTATTATAGGCCTCTTAGCAATTGCTTAGAGGCCTATAATAAGCAAATATAGCCTGTTTACATCTTAACATTAATAATCTTTGGTGGTTGATTACTCGATCATACTGCTGATAAGCCTTGCTGGAGAATTCACCAATAAAATAAATGAGTTTTAGAAATCAAGAACAAACATTTAACAATGAAGTCATAGGCGCCATTACTTTTTGATCCAAAAACATATAGAAAACCTATACAAATAACATGAAATTTTATCATCAGAAGACTTTAATAATTTTTGTAACGAAGGATTTGCTTACTGCAGTGTGTGCATATAGCCTACTGTGTGCGTAGAGGAGAAATCTATGAAGATAATTGGCAATTGATACATGACATAAGTGCAACTGACCGATCTCTGCATGATGGATTTTAAGAATGGTAGATGTAGCAATGGTGGGGAAATGTCTTGTTTGCTATTGA
>PXIH01S0060915.1:0-13609 GCA_003024985.2 Euperipatoides rowelli
AAGACACAAGGGTTATTATTTTAACTTAAAAACTGAGTGTGACATAAAGAATGTGATGTTAGAAGGTGAAAAAAAACTAATTGCTATTTTTTTTTTTAAAAAAACTTTAGTAAGTGATCATATTTAAAAGTTGTCACTATTGGCTAACTTAAGGTACCATTTACTAAAGAATGCTTCTTAAGGTTTTGACGAATAAAATGATTGACAAGAATTAATTTCATTGTACATAATCAATGGAATAAATCTATTAAGAAATGGCATGATGTATAAAACAAATTTATTTTAATGATAGGAGGGTGGAGACACAAACAAAACAAAAAAAGTTCATTAATGGAGGCAGAATAGTTTTATTAATTAAGTAAGGTGTAAAAAAAAAATTAATAATGTGCCATAATAAGTTAACATTGTCATATATTTTAGCTTTAAAAATGGTATCATTGAAAATAAAATGTGTAATTGAGTATATGGGTGTTAGTTGCAAAATGCCATCTTGAGAAAACAGCACTTAAAGTTTTGAAATATACAAATGTTTAATATTATAAAATGAATCCCTATCAAATTTATTGATTTTAAAACAAATATAAACATTTAAATAAATGCAACTAACGCCCTTCTTGCATAGAAGGAAAACCCTCAAGACTTTTTTTTGTGTATTGTTTATATTTTTCATGTTTATTTCATTACTTAAACAACTTTTAGTCATCAGATTGTGATTCAATGTCTGAGACATCACTTAGGTCATCATTATTCATATATTCTAAGCTTAGAATAGATGTAAGCCGTTCAGCGTTTTCAGATTTTAAAAATTTACACAATGACAATACATCTCTTTTTTTTAGCAGGATTTACTCCTGGTTTTGGCAGATCACTCATATTACTGTAAGTTCTATGTAATTTTGAAATGGTGAACCATGCTTCAGAAAATTAAATGGTTGGTATACTGCAGTATATGCATTTGAAGCAGATACGATCCCCTTTGGAGTGTAATGTATATGGCAATATTTTTTTAATACAAAATCTATAACCTTTAGCACATGGTTTTTTAAAAAATATTGAAGGAAGAGCTTTTGACCAATCTTTTATAATGGAAGCTGCATTGATGACATTGAATGGTTTTGGTGAGACGATTTCACAGGCTTAAATCTCTTGTCTTGCATTTTATTTCCTGTCTACACAGAGACATACATTTTACCAGAATTTCATTTTTTTAAGCATCATTTCTTTTCCACAATTCAGGATTTTTTCGTCTTTTCTTGCCTTTAGACTTAATATGAGTGTTATTCACAATTTCTTCATCATTCTCAAGCTGTGTGAATACTACTGCTTGTAAAAACAGGAAACAAAATGGGTGCAATAAAGGCACTAAACACGATCATCTTCTCAAGGACCTGCTGCCATCTAGAAACTTCATAGCAAAATAATTTTTATACAGTAGATAATAGAAGGTTTGAAGAATATAATAGGCACATTTATGCAATAAGGGCGTTAAATGGCTAATGCCCTTCTTGCACCCATGTACTCAAATTAAGCCTATTCATCAGCTACTGAATATATAAATTGTTCTAAATCAATTCCAACAAATACATAATAATAATAATAATAAATTTTAAGTATAATTTAGAAGATAAACTAATATTTTAGAAAATGGTCAAATAATGTGGTGTCACAAAATAACTATAATTGATTTTGATATATAAAGCAGAGATTAACCTTCACAAAAAAATTTAAAATTATTTGTTAAATTAGGCATGAATGTAATAAATATCAATGTTATTATTTTTAGTTTCCGGTGTTTATTATTTTAAGCTGGTTATTAAAAGGGACAATTAAGCTTATTTATTCTTGCTCAGTAACAAAATAAAAGCAAATACTGTATGCCATCAAGGTGACATGTAATTTGAATTAATATCACTATAGATTTTGTTTAAAACTATACAATACAAATAGTGCAGAAACATACAAGTTTAGTCAAACTTGATTGACTAAACTAGATGCATTTATTTCTATTCTTTTCTAAAAATATAAATATAGTTACAGGTAATCTTATTAAAATTTAATGATAAATCACACCCTGAAGAGATGTTAATTTTGTCATTGAGCAAGAGTAAATAATTCCCAATGTCAGGCCTCGACAAATCCACTCGCCTGTGGCTGTGGCGAGTATAAAATCTTACCTGGCAATAAAATCTTTAGCTACTAAACATTTAAAACTAATTGTCGTTAAAAGCCCTCTTAAAAATGGAAATTGATCTAAAAATTAGATTTGAAATATTTTCAACATTTTATATCTTTATTGTAAGAATAAAAATAAATTACTTTATTAAAAAATAGTAGCCTTTGTCTCACATGACTAACTAATTCTGACTACAGTCTATCTATTATGTTTACAATGCATAGGAGAAAAATAATATTTCATTAAAAAAAAAATAAAAGGTTATTTAAAAACAAAATCCATCTTCAATTTTATGAAATTCAGATACTGTATGAGCAGGCAGTATGTATGCTTGACATTTCTGCATTTTTAAAACTATTTTATCTTTACAGCAAATAAAAAATAAACTCTGAATTCTTTTGAAAACATTAAGTTATTGAAGGTAGGATCTGAATGTCTATTAATAGCTAGTTTACAAAATGAATGACAACTTATTGAATTTTATTTTCAATGAAATGGGAATTTTAAATTTATAGTTCTGAATGTGTACAGTAAAAATGTCCAGCTTATTTAGAATTATTAAAAAAAGTGCATGTTGTTAATCTTTTACTTCCAATATTAAAAATAATCATCCAAAAAAATAATATAGACTTAATATGTTCCATTTTATCATGTTTATGGGATTTCATAAAATATTTTTTAAGAAATTTTAAAAAATATTTAGATTTTAGGATAACTGAAGAGCATCAAGAACATTTTTCAGTTTTTTTTTTCCTTCTAAAATTATTAACAATGTCCATGAATAATTATTTGAAATTTTCCAGCCAACAAATACCAATGTTTCCCAACTACTGTACTTCCCAAATGGGAGCCCACTTCATCCCCCACCCCTTCTAGGGTGCCTGATTCCCAAATCTTCCTCATTCTGACTGATTTGTCGACCTCTGCCCAGCCATTGTCACTTTAAATAACCAGCATTTAATAATTAAAAATAATACATTTATATTAGTCATTTAATTTAATAAATATTAAAAAAAAATTATGGGGTTAGTTTCCACTTTAACTAATAACTGTCTATAATTACCATAATTATTACTCAAAGGAATAAGCTATTTATTCAATTTAATTGCACAATCATTTTATTTTAATTTTAAAATTAATGTTATTTTCTTTATTGTATTAGTCTATAACGATCTGCATATAAGCTCTCAAAATAAAATGCAAATTTTAAAGTAATTCAATACGCCATTAAATTATGAAAATGAATAGAAAGCCAATTGAAATAAGAAATACAATAGGATGACATTGTGAACAAAGACAAAATGAAATGAAAAGAAAATCAATTACCGGTACCTTTAGTTTTTGCCTATACCAAAACCTGCCTAATATGCTCTAGAACTGAATCATTAAATAAAATACTAAGTATTAGGATTATCTAGTTTAATTTGTATCACAATTTTAGGGTTTCTTCACTCTCTAAAATGGAGTATGAAATAAAATAATGCAATGCACAATAAGCATAAAGAGCTAGAAAATTAAAATATAAAATGCTTCAAAATTCAATATCAAGCAATATTTTGGAAGCTTTATTTATTAGCACAGCCAATATGTTAAAATTGATAGTTAAAACTTTTTCAGGGCTCCGGATTTTTAATTGGAAAATTCATGCAGCCTGCAACTTTTAAACGCACAATACTTTTACTATTATTCATTCAGGTTTTAACATAGCATGAATTTTTAAGAGATTTTATCCTTTATAGGTAGTCTATCAATAAGACAAATTTTAATAATCTCACATTGTAAAACAACATGTACAGTAAATAATAAATTAATTAAATTAAATAATTGATGTTTTTATGTGCTCATTTCTATCCAATTAAGGAAGGCGTGGCACACATAATTATTTATTAATTAATGTTAAAACATTACTCTCATAAGGCGCATGCAAATACTTGTACTTCTGTTAAGTTCAAGAAGCTCACAGCTACAAGTGTAAGTTCCATACTTATACAGTATTAGTTGTAATTAATAAATGTACTAGTTTATTTTAATTGTGTAGCAGCAAATCTTTTATGATTTGTAAACTCTAAATCTTTTATGGTTGTTCTATATAATGAATCTTTTTGTCATCTGGATTTCCATCTCGCTGATCAATTTATTTTCGGGTTTTTGAATGCTTCGATTAAAAAATGTTATTAACCAAAGATGTTAGTTCCAGCTTTAAAAAGCTAATTCAAATTACTTTCATTACAAAAATAACTTGTAAGGATGTTTATCATTTCAACAATTCCTCTGCAGCAAAGTAGGATGTAGTGAAGTTTACAAGTTCCAACATGTGTCAAAAATACATTCTTCTTTGTCTAATTCAGAAAAATTCATTTGTTCGCCTTGCAGTTCTTTAACTCATGCCTTCTCAATATGCAAGTATAAAGTGTGTGACTCTGGAAATTAGACCTCAGGGTGAGTAGGCTTACACTATATTTGATAGCCTAGTCAGTTCCAGTGTCACAACTTCTAGTTCTCATACCGTTGTATGCCATTTTTCATATAGTTACAGTACACTGGTTGTGTAAGTAACTATATTGATAACTTACAGTAATTTTATTAAATTGTGTTATTTTGGAACAACTAGCAACTTACAGTATATATTTTTATAAATAATCTAATCTTATTTATTTTTTATATCAATATAGAAATTATTTAGAATCATTTTTAATGTTTACTATTATATTATTTTATTTATTATTATAATTTGGGATAAAAGTGCCAAAAATTGTATCCCAGTATTAGAGGAACCCCACAGGCTAAATAATATTTATTCAAGACTAAATCTTGAAGACTATAAATAATTGTTGTATTTATTAAAACTGTGGTAGACTACCTGAAAGAAATATAATATTTATTATAAGAATGGAACTATTAACAATGAGTGAATTCAGACTAAAAACATTCTTTGCATTTCTTGTCTGGGAAATAACTTTCAAAAGACCATCCAACACTTCTTGATGGATGACAGGTCCTCAGAAATAGGCTGCAACTGCTGAGCAAGGAAGTAACTAACTTGGGATTCCCAGAATCTGGATCTTCAGATCTTCACCACCTAAGATTGGAAAGACTGACCAATCAGTGCAGATGGAACCACATTTGTGCAGAAATTAGAAAGTTAAAGCTTGGACCCTGAAGAATGCAGCATCAGTCCTGAGAGATACAGCTAACTGATCCCATTAGCACCACCAAGAGAGCTCTCTTGGTGGTTCTACCAGGCGAACCTTTAATAAAGTGCCCAAGTTTAGTCGCGACCAAGGGATCAGACTTGGTGTGTGATTAGGCTGGCCTTTATCAGTAATCCACAGTGAACATCATTACCTCTTCCAGTTCATTCTACCATGGACATTTTGCTTTCAATCAATTCCACTTGTGACAAGACACAGGTAACTATACAATAGCCTTTCCCTTCCATTTCTCTGGCACTACCCCTTATAATTAATGTTGTATATATTTGATATGTTTTAATAATTATATGTTTGCATTAAATACATATTTAAATATATCAGTAAAACTGTAGTTGTCTATGAATCTCTCTCTCATATTCCATGTTTATGATTAAATATTTAGTAATTGTAACAGCAATTAGCTATGATATTGGCGGTTATAGTTCCAACTGAAAATAATATATTTACTATAACTAGATCGAGAAATACCCGCTTATTAAGTAGCAGCCACCCCTCAGCTGGGTTTATTCCCGATAGGCCATATTTGTATGCTATAAAAGATCAAGCTTGCATTTTCTTAGTAAGAAAGTAGTATTTTTCTGTTTTTTCAAAGATTGAAAATGATGTCTCCAAGCACCGTTTAGTTCAGGGATGGCAAATAGGCAGCACGGGTGCCGAAGACGACAGTTTAGAGATTTTTGTCAGCACACCAGACTGGGCACCCAACAAAAAATTTTAAAGTTTAAAAACCTCCACAGCAAAAACAAAAAAAAAAGGTCATCAAATCTGTCAAAAGGGAAACAAAACGTCCATACAACCAAAAAATAAATACCGTAAATAAAAGCTTATCAAATCTGTCAAAAGGTAAACAAAACTTCCATACAACTAAAAAATAAATAAATAAAAGCTTATCAAATCTGCTAAAAAGGAAACAAAATGTCCATTCAAAAAAAATAAAAACAGCTTATCAAATCTGTCAAAAGGGAAACAAAACATCCATACAAAAAAAAAATAATACAGCTTATCGAATGTCAAAAGGGAAACAAAACGTCCACACAACCAAAAATAAATAAATAAAAGATTATCCCACAAAAAAAAATACAGCTTATCAAATCTGTCAAAAGGGATACAAAATGTTGACATAACTAAAAAAAAAAAGCTTAGCAAATCTGTCAAAAGGGAAATACTGTATCAAACGTCCATACAACCAAAAAAAAAAAAGCTTATCATAAATATGCAATCTAGACACCCACATTTTGGCACTTTGGCCAAAATGACATCAATGTTTGTTCAATTTTAGCACGCTGGACAAATCCTATTTGCCATCCCTGGTTTAGTTCATACAACTTGTGATGAACATTGAAATGTGAATTCCTTTTCAATTCTAAAAGTATTGGCTATACCCATAGATTCTATAATAATCAAGCAACGGATAAATACATTCCTATTAAATTCAAATTAGATACAGGTCCTCAATGTTGTTTTTAATGGTTCTGTTTGCTTGTTTTAGTTAAAAAGAGTGCACACATCAAACTCTTATAATATACAGTATGCTTTAACGGTTGTTTATGAGCTTCCTTGTATGTTTACGCCCCTATACATTAACATTAGTTTATAAAGTCAAACCATGAACACCACAAAACAATGAGATATGAGAATCCAACATTTTTTATTACAATATAACCAACATTTAAAGATTAATTTAATCTCTGTTTCTGCAATTAAATATATGGGGAGAAATTTCCTCCAGCTACAGATTGGATAGTAAACTTTATCTTTGACATTTTCCAGTCTTTCTGCGCAGCAAGAAAAGAAAAAAAATTCTAGGATGATCAACTGATAAATCATGTTCTTTATCAATTCAATTATACAGTATCTCTCTTTCAAAATACAGTAACCTACTAGTCAAAACAGGAATTTAGCATAGGACAAGAGGTTCTAACTTACGATTATAGTTCAACATATTTAGTTTCTTTTTTAAAAAAAAATGATGGATAATCTGCTTATCAGAAGAAGAAAAAAGCATTAAAACTTAAGCAAGAAAAGTAGCTTGGAAAAAAGAAATGGTTGTTACTTTCTACAATTGTTTTGCTACAGCTACTGCCAGATTTTTTTTTATTTAAAAAGTAGCTAGCGATATCTTTAAAAAAATATAGTTTGCTCATGTCTTAGCTACAAGCAGCATGCTATTTCTCAACACTATTGTGTAGACTATTGTTATGCCTTAAGATATGAATATCAAACTACTCAACAGACCAGATTTTTTTTTTTTTGTCCATGTTATCTTTTTCACCATTTAGATGTGTACAATTTCATGCAGTTATTTACCAAACTTATGTGATCTTACAAGAAATAATCATCATTTTACATATTTATTTTCCCCAGATCCATTTTAATTCTTACCTGTAAAGGCAACATGTTATGCCCATTCACTATCTTATGCAATGCCAAATATGTTTCAGTTAGCAGATTAAAACCATTATACATTAAATATTTCTCATATATTTAACATAGGAAAAGTTTGGGAGGCTGCTTCATAACAGTCCACGCTAAAAAACAGAAAATTGTGCAAATCTAGAGACTTTATTTTGGCAACTTTGTTTTCCTGGCCACCCTTTTAGTATTTGAGAGATTACAAGCAGACAGACATTGGCCAAGTATTATTAATATAAAAAATTCCAAATACGGCAATGTGAGGGCCTTATATGAGGTTTAGTAGGTTACTTTCAGCATATATGGTTCTACAATAAGAAAAAAATAATTTAAGCTGAAACAAAACTTACCAGTATGTGAATAATTTACTATATCAAAAAATATATTTTTTGTTTGTTAATTTATTATTTTTATCCTGTAACAATATATTTTTTTAATATTTCTTTTTTTTTTAAACTCCATTTATTTGCAGAAATTTCTTACATCATAGTGCAATAGAAACCTTAGAAAAAGTTCCAGTATGTATTCTCCACAAATTCGACTTTCTTTTATTCCAATATAGGGAGAACATTTTCAAAGAAATATTTCATGGCACCAAGTACTTTCTTTTTAAAACAAATAATTGGTTTTCATTTGTTTTTTCTGGAAGAAATTTAATTTATCACCAAGCTGCTCGCAATATTTCCCTCTTTGATCCTTAATATTTCTTCTCTATGAATATCGTATCTATATGTATACCACTTACATTAAAGTCAGCACCCTGCTGAAGGCTGGCCTTAGATGAAGTTGTACTCACTTCATCGGGAGTACTTTCAACAGGTTTGAGAGCCTTACTTCTTTTTGGTCTCGATTTCGGTTGCTTTTGGGACATTATGAAAGATAAAATAAAGCAATTAAAGCCATTATTTTTTTTTAAATTAAAAAAAAAAAGGCACGGTGCAATTTTATCATTTTCTATACATATTTTTGCCGAGTGAAACATTGAAAATTATAAAATTCTATTATTGTTTACTGTTGCCCTCTATAAACACATTGTAATTTACAACCTTTTTTTTTAAATTATTCTCTCATGATATGCATTAAATAAATAAAAAAGTGTCAAAGTTCACAATTCATAATAAAAACAAGTTATATTGAATTTGTTTTCCTAATTTCAATAACAGCTTCCGGTTGATGATAGAAAAAAATATATTAAGCAAACAAAAAATTGAAACAACTAACTATTTAAATGGGGTTTAGAGTAAGCTAACAACAAAGCCAAATCAGTTGATAGCAGAAAAATTAAATAATGCTGGAAACAATAATATACAACATGCTGAAAACATATCTAAAAACAATTTTTCAAATAGGAAAGATATTGAAGTATGTAGGCTTTTGAAAGCCAAAATAGGTTTATATTTGTTTTTAATATTATAATGAAACTAACTAGGCTTGGGCGATTTTTGAAATTGGACTTCTCGATTAATCATAAGACAATAATCGATTAGTATCAACTAATCGATTAATTATTAGTGAAGGGGGGGGGGGTAAATATTTATCGATAGATGTTCACGGTCCTAACATTGCTTTTAAATTTTCAGTGGGAGTAGAGCCATAGGCTTTATGCTGTCAGAATTGTAAAAGGAGGAAAGCTAATTTATTTTAATTTTGACAATGGAAAAGGGTATTTACTAGAAACTTTATACCATTACATCTACATTGGTGGATGATTGGTCAGTGGTGTTTGTGTACACATAAGATTTAAAAAAAGTCTTGGGCTTATTTAATTTTACTTTTTTTTTAGTAGTTCACAAAACCTAATGATTTTAATGATTAGTTTTAGAGCACTGTTATCACATCTGCGAACATTTTAATTGCATAATTTATTTTAATTTTTTTATATACCGTAGACTGTCGATAAAGGGCGCCCCACCAAATAAGAGTGCCACCCCTATTTCTTGGCCAAAGTTTTGTAAAGTTCAGCACCATCAAATAAGTGTACAATCACCACACAAAACTTTTTATTACTCTGAAATAAATCCAAGCTGTGCCGTGCAACTGTGCCCCCTTAGTTTTTACCTCTTCAGGACAGTGTTAAAGTATAACACAAATAAGTGTGCCGTTTTGAAAAAGTTTTTTTTTTTTTTAAGAATTCTGATTCTAGCCAAACGAGTGCGCCTCGACAGTTTTGCAGTGCATTGTGGTAAATCTAAGGTTCAATAGCATTGTGCCGAATAAAGGCGCCACCCACCTTTCCGTCTAAACAAATAAGAGCGCATGCACACATGATCAACATTTTACACTACTGTAATTGATGGTGAATACTAAAGCTCATAATGGGAGCTTTATTTTTTTTGATCTTTTTAATTTTAAAATATGTTTAGCATTATTAAGCTTATTTGAGTTCATTATAAAAAAATCTGTTAATGTATTGGAAATAAAAAATTTCAAAAAATAAAAAAAACACTATCATAATTAGCTGGTTCCATTTTCTTTATTTTACAACAATCAGGCAATTTCAATTTAAAGCCAGCATGTTTTGTTTTTTTAATTAATCAGTATATAGGCTATGGTAAAAAGATCCTATTTAAAAAAAAAAAAGATTATTTAATCTAAAATTAACAATTTATTCCTTCTCCATTTCACTTGAAATTAGATATCTCAAATTCAATAGAAAAATCGAGGCAAGCAAATAAGAAAATCGAGATGATCAGCTAGTTACAAAAAAAAAAAGTCAATGGCCAATTTAACTGTGTAATTTTATCTTTAGATTTCGAGCTCAGAAAAAGGTTAAATGAAAATTGAGGTGAGATCAAAGGCTACATGAAATAGAATTAGAATATGCAATATCAGAAACACTCGTTAGCAATCCTCTATTTAAACTATTGAATATGTTTCTAAGGTTTAAAGAAAAGTAAATGATGGTTTAAAATAATAAAGAGTAAATTATAAAATTAAATGTAGACATTTATTACCCTACTGTATATTAATTTGATTGAGCTTTCCAATTAGTAGTAAGGATGTGGATGTGATTTTTTTTAATAAATAAATCTCATTTGTTTAATTACACAAATTTAAAAAAACTTGTGATTTGATATTTTTATAAGCAATTATTGCAGATGAACAAAACATTATTAACGGAAGATTAATATAGTCTAATCTTACAGAATTTTAAATTTTTTGTTCAAAAAAATTATTTATTTAAATATTTAATTTTTTTAGATGATTTTGAGCTAGGCCTACAGCATACTGTATATCATCTGGAAGGTTATTCCATGTTTTAATAAATCTATTAAATATAGTTTTATTACAGTACATCTAGCAGTCCTATATTCAACATTTAATAGTTTATTTAACTGTGACCTCTTGATTTATTATTATCTGATAAGGTGAAATATTGATCATAATTTTTATTTACAGTATAATAATAGTTATCAAGTCCCTCTGATATCTCAGGGAGGTGGACATAATGCTACCTAATTGTTCGAGTCTTTTATCATAGCTCATATAATAGAAAATATTAATAAATTTGGTAAGCCTTCTATATTGTTTCTTTAATATCACATCACACTTATTCAATATAAAGATAGAAATATAACAATTTTCATATAACAACAAAAAAGATTGATAAAATGTTAAATATTTTTATAGTAATGAAGCTTATTTTGTTTCTTAAATGAGAAAATCTAGCATTTACTCTCTTTAATATGAAATCTACATGTGAGAAAAAGGTAGGTCTCCTTTCAAATACTATATCTAGGTCCTTATAAGTGGATGATTCTTTACTTTAATATTGTTTATACAGTAAATGATGATTTAGCCTACATGTCTTTTATGACATCTAATAATGGTTATTTTATTCATTATTAGTGAATTTTTATCAAACCAATTAACTGTATTATCAATATCAGTTTGTATAATCAATTGTCAGCATGATTCATTATATCTCTAATAAATTATACCATCTGCATACGTTAGCCTCAAAATCCACCAAAAGGATTCAAATTTAATTAAGTAAAAATTAATGAGATTATTTGAATAATGAAAAATCTAATAATAGATTACAATTATTTGCTCCATAATCAAATTTAATCGCCCAAGCCTAAAACAACCAATGAAAACTGAAGGTATATAATTAAGAATAACCTACTTTAAATTCGGCAAGTAGTTTGTTAGAAACGTGGGCTTCAGATTTTGTATTATCTAAAAAAAATAAAAATAAATGATGATAATAAGGTAAATAGCATATGACTACTTCCAGCTAAGAAAATTTGTAATAAAACAGGCTAGAAAAGATTAATTAAATTCTAAAGCATAAACAAACAAGTTTCTCAAATTTCTTTGCCCATCTGCAAATAAAATTATCAAAGAAATTTATTTGAGAAAATCTAGCATTTACTCTCTTTAATATGAATTTCTTTGATAATTTTAAATCAGTGACAATATCAGATGGACATTTTCTGGGGCAAGGGGAGAGATGACTTTTTTTATAACAACCAATGAAAGGGAATACAGGATGAAATTTATTAATTTCTCTTTACATTTTATCTATATTTATAGAATACAGTATTTAAGTCAACTGTTCATGTTCGATAAAAATAGGAAAATTGCTACCATTCTTTATTTTTTATATGATCCCCCGAACCTTCTGTATATTTAATGTCTTTGATCTGTTGAATTTAATTGAAAATATTCCCACATTATTTTGATTTATCTAAGCTTTATGAAGCAGTGTATTTTATTTAGGTTGAGTGGTGTAAACATTTAAATGTTTAACCGACCGTCAGTAATAAACATTTACAATTTTTAAACATAAAAAAAAAAAAATGTTAAAAAAATATTTGAAGTTACAACATATAAAATAATTAAACTACGGGTACCTAATTTTTAAATTACCATTTATCTAAAACCGTATTTTAGAGCACACTTTGAGGCTTCAGAATGATATAACAATTCAAGTTAAAAAGCATTCCTGTACCAAAATCAATGAAAAACCACTTATTTTTAAGAGGCTATAATATTTTATGATTATCCTTTATTTTTATTCTATTTTAATATTAAGAGTTTAGCTTAAAAATAATTTACAAAGAATGCTTGGAAATTTTGCACTAGAATAATGAAAAAAAGTTAGGAGAAGTGATACCAGTAAATGATTGACAAATTTGGGCATATCTGAAGAGGATCTCTTAATTTTAAAAAATATGAACGAAATCTAGCTCCAAGGGCTCGAAAATTACCATGCCCGACTAGCCCGGGGCTAGTAAGGAAATAGGTCGAGCAAGTTAAAAATGAAGCAGTTTGCTCGTGTCGGGCAAGTAAAAATTATTAGTGAAAGAATTTTTTTGCTTTTAATTTTTTAAATGATTTCTGACTTTCATTTCCAATCTACATTGAAAGATATTATAAAAAGAAAAAAAAAAGAAAAGCTTGATTCAATTCAATAATAAATAATAATAATATGAATAAATAAGTTAATAAATCTAGACGTAAAAGTTACACACGGTAGAAATAATTTCTTGGAAAGAAATCTGTCGCCTGATTGGCTAGATTTATTTGTTTTTATTTGACTGAATTCTCAATAAACATGGCTGGTTACATCTGACTTTCTGCGAAAACAATTTGATTTAATCTACCTTATTTATAAATACCCAACTTTAAGTAATCTTAATAATATTCATTTAATATTTTTAAATATCAAAATATTATTGTAAGTTATCGATAGCAGAATGTTATACTGATTAAGAAGGAAAGAAGGAATTGTTAATCCCCTCTTTAAAGGTGGTGATAAAAGAAAAACAAATTCTTATAGACCCATCACAATAACCTCATCTGT
>PXIH01S0061193.1:0-10255 GCA_003024985.2 Euperipatoides rowelli
ACATTATATTGTTGTTGTTGTTGTTGGAGTCTGAACATATAAGAAGCTGGACATGTATCTCTTTAGGAGGTCCATGTACAGGGTTGTTATAGACCAGGCAAAACCAAGACTTGCACCCACTGCGGATCACCTCATTCTCCCAGCTTCTGCAAATTCAAAGAAAGGACGTGCTTTTACTTCAGCAAAAAAGGCCATATCACCGCAAACTGTCACAAAAAAAGCATTCGACAACAAACAAAATTCAAATTCTAATGCTGATGCCGAGTCTCCAAATAAACCACGTCAGTATATTAATACAATCGATCAGGAATCAATAGATTTAATCGATCAAGAATCAAAAGAAACTGGCGAATATACTATTCTAAGCAAATTCACAACCCAGCAGATAGAGGACTACGTAGAAAACCCATTCTAATAAAACTTAAACTAAATAATGTGCCAATTGACTTTGAACTAGATACCGGAGCACCAATTTCACTAATCTCATTGAAAATATACAACAAATATTTCAAAAACATTATCTTGAAAAGACTAATTTAAAATTAAAAACATTCAACCAACTTGCATCACCGATTGGAAAAATCAAAACCAATGTCACCCACCAAAATTTTTCTGCCAATAACTTTGACATATACATAGTAAAGGACATCACGCTTTCACTACTAGGCAGGGCATGGTTCGAACCTCTAGGAATTTGGCAATATTTATTTACAAATAAGGAACATTCCAAAAATAATTCACTGCTACAAATAAACACACAATTCTTCACACAAGAACCAACTAATATTGACTTTTACAAACAAATACAAGGTTCTCAAAATACACACAAACTTTACCAGACTACGAACCAAACAAGGAATGACCCACAGCTACGTAAAACAAAAATCTCAACTTCAAACGAAAAACTCAAAACTGCAATGGAAGGTGAAAGAAAGTATCCTAGCCGAATCTTTTGGGCAACCAAATTTAAAAGTACACGCCAAAACACTGTCATCAACAGGTAACCACCCCCCCCCTTACCACCACCACCCATGAAATCAAGGGGAGGATAATGATATGTATTGTACTAATCGATAGTTATTGATATTGACTTTAGAATTTTGTAGTGCACGTTCACCTTATATGCATTGATTATGCTATGTTTAGATATAGGCTAGTAGCCAGATGTATAGTTATTGGGTTCCCAAACCCTAGTTTGTAGACCGCCAGAATATGGTCATGTTTATCCTATTAAAGTCTATTATAATTACTCGGCCTAATTAGTATCAATATTGCACAGGACATAAAAACTCTTGTCTAGTAAGCGCCCTTTACTCGTCTAGTGAACATCCTTTACTTGTCTAGTAAGTGCTCTTTACTCATCTAGTAATCACTCTTTATTCTTGTCTAATGAGTGCTCTTTACTTTTGTCTAGTGAGCGCCCTTTACTCTTGTCTAGTAGGCACACTTTACTCATCTAATGAGGCCCTTTACTCTTGTCTAGTGAGCACCCTTTACTCTTATCTAGTCAGCATCCTTGTCTAGTAACCGCCCTTTACTCGTCTAGTGAACACCCTTTATTCTTTTCTAGCAAGCACCCTTTACTTTTGTCTAGTAAGTGCCCTTTACTTTAGCATAATAGGTGTCTTTACTTTAGCATAGTAAGTTCCCATTACTCTTGACCAGTGAGAGTCCTTTACTCATGTCTAGTAAGCACCCATTAAGATTGTCCAATCCTTAAAGTAAGTTTTAATCCATTTTTTTATTTATTAATAAAATTTCACCACTAATTATGACTGATTATTGTATTGTCATCGTGAATGAACCTATATGACAAATTTCAAGTCAATTGGATAATGGGAGGTGGGTGAAAATTCTATTGCAAGATTTGATCTGGAAAACAGACATTGCAAGTTAATAAAAGCAAATAATCTGCAATTATAATCAACAAAAACTATCTAAACCAAAGTGAACTTAAAATCATTTAAATTTTCTAAGAAGGTCCATTTATATTAAAATATTTTGATTTTGTTTTTTGATTTTTATTGTTATAGGATATTGAACTGTTTTATTTATCAAATTTTTTTTTCTATATTATTTTTTCTACTTTTAATATACAAATATTATTATTAATATTTTTAATCTTGTTTTTGTTTCACTCAGTTGAATTTTTCTGCAAACATTTAGCAGCATGTTGAAAAGTTATTTGTTTTGCAATTTGAAAAGTTAATTAATTTGATATTTTATTTCTTTACATTTGGTTATTAACAAAATATAAATTAACTATCTTGTTGATTTTTGAAACAAACATTCAATTAAATATTTTTTTTTTAATGCAATTTTTTTTACTTGTTCTATTATCACAAACTAAGAAAAAGTATTGGTTTGAGATTTCTTAAATTCTCTGAGAATTAGGAGAAGTTGATGCCTTAGATAAATTTTTCTGTGTGTGTCATAGATTTTCTAGAGAAAACTGAGCTGAAAGATAATTCTCTGAAAATCGTGGAAGACAACTGCACTACTTTTTCAGAATTGACCTCTCATTAATTAAATCATAGCCCAATCACTGGTATGCTAACATGTGACTCTCCAAACAAGGTAGCATGTAAATTCAAGCCATCTTGCCGTTTATGAAAATTATATTCATAAAAAAATATTTGTTTTATGTTTAATTTTAAATACTAGAGATGAGTGAGCATTTCTCAATATATACAAACATACAAATCAATTCTTTTGGAAATCAGTTTTGATAGCAGGATGTGAAGAAGGTAATTGGACGCACCAAAATCTTACAATCTTTTCCTTTTCATTACCAAGCATGAACCTGCACCCTTCTCATCAATATCCATTGAATTTAAATAAGTTTGACTAGGATATAGCTAATAGTAAGCACTAGACATCAAAACAACATTTTCACTAAAATCTTATTTCAAAGAAAAAATCTGACGATGTGTCAAATTTCTTCTGTGAAATATCTCTCATAGACAAAATGATCTGTATAGATTTCTTTCTCACAAATTTTATCTCCAGTGTGTGTGTGTGTGTGCATGTGTGCGTGTTCTAAACTTAAGACATGGACACAAGCATCAATATTCTTGAAGCTGCTTCTATTAATTGTATAAGGTAGCAAATGCTAATAATTTATTGTATTATAATATTGGTTCTTTGTGACTTGTTCAAATAGTTAGAGTATAAAAGAACAAACATTAAAAGGTATGCAAGTATATGAACTAAATGGTCAAGAAAACAACAGGATGGTGTACTCCAAGTGAGCCAGCCTATCCACTCGCTTTTTTCTGTAATTTATTTCTATGTTGAATATAGTATCTTTACAAACATCTTTTGTGTTTGATTGCTAATACCAACAACATCAGCAGCATAATACTGGATTAATATTAGAACTTAAATTAACTAATTAAGTACTGTGGTCATAAAATTAATAAATTGTTTAACATAACAAAATTGTAACCATCAGAGGGAGCACAATGATCAGTGTGACACTCAGGGTACAATAACATTTTTATCTATCAGTTTTGTCATTCAAAAATGTAATCTAGTTATTGTATGATGCCATATTATTAGGTTGAATGTTTTGTATGTTATCTGCATGATTAAATCTGTGTTATATGAATCTGAGGGATCATTTTTATTGTGGAACTGTAATAGTATACACTTAAAAGCATCTTTAATGTTTAGAAATCAAAATGTTTGTTTATCAAACTGATTTTATTACTTAAAATTACAATATCTAATGCTTTTTGTTGAGTTTCCTCAACTGTTTACATTTATATTGTTAGAAGTCATTCTGATCCCCAAGGGTTTCATAAAGTTTCAAAAAAAACATGTTCTTTAATGACATTTGACCATGTATTGTTGAATTACATAATAGGCCATTTAATATCGTTCAATAAATTTATAATACTGACATTGATCTCTGATGCCCTTTTAGATTATTATTTATAACTAGTTTAAAAGCCCATCAAAAATAACGGACATTAATTTCTTCCTTCTTAGCTTGCTATACTTCAAAACCCGTCAAAAATGATGGATACAGCAAAATCTATGACAGAAAATAGAGCTAAAACATTTTTGGCCGTCATCAGCTCACCGAAGATGGCTGGGAAGCATGACAGACATCATGACTAAACTTGACTTTTATTATAGTTAGATTATATAATATTTGCTACATTGTCCAATGCTTATAAAAATCATTGGTCGTATTTCTTTCATAAATAACCTAGATTTACTTCATTTTACTTATTTTTCAGATCTTTACAGATGCCTCCTAGAAATTAATAAGAGAAGCTACAGTAATTTGAGTCATATCACATTAGTTTGGTTTGACCTGTTCTTGGCAACAACTTTCAAATTCCCAAAGTTGACTATTACAATGAAATAGCCGCTTTATTTTGGTCAGTTGGACTGCTATTTCAATAATCTATATTACAACTTAACAATTTTATAATAGAAATAATTATTTTGTAACTTTATTAGATTTATTTATCTCATATCAATTGCCTGATGATAATAAGTTCATATTCTTATTTGTTTCAAGTGGTTATATCTCTAAGCATTTTTATCATTTTTAACAGTCTTCAAAATCCCTGCAAACATAAAGAAAATATTCACACCAATACACTTGTATTAGGATGAGAATTTTGTTTAATATTCATTCCTAATACAATTTTGTAACTAAGAGATGGTTTACACCAACATGAGAAGTTCTTGTTAATTAATGATTTATTTTAAAATTTTGTTTAAGAAATTGCCTTATTAGAATAAAGCATATCTATTGTTTCAAAGAAATAAGGTGAAAAAAACTTAGTTTAACTAGTTTCCTTCACATCCACTATAACTAGTCTTCTATATGAGTGTTCCCAACCAGTGGGATGAATAGACCTGGAGGTATACAAAAATGTCAAAAAGGAATCTTCAGACTTGAAAACAATTTACATAAAATTTACTTTATGTTCTTCGAAGAAAAATAAAGAAAAATAAGAAAATATCACAGCTAGTCTCGGCATGATTTGTTTAATTAAAGACTAGTTATGCTTATTTTATACCTAGTCATAATTTAAAATCAATATGTCAGATAAGACTGTAATAATGGAATGTTCCTAATTGGCCATGTGGAAGTTAAAATAAAAACAATAAGTTTACTACTGGATACAATAATATATTACGAGCACATTTGTAGAGAAATGTGTTTTAGGATACACACGAAAAAATTTTTCGGCTGAAGGGGTACATTTTGAGTGTGTTAGTAGAGAAATGTATTTTGGGGTACTCATGAAAATTATTTTCAGTTGTAGGCGTACATTATGAGCATGTGTTAGAGAAATGTATTTTGGGATACTCATGATAAATTCTTTTCAGCTGAAGAAATACATTATAAGTGCACTTGTCGAGAAATGTGTTTTGTGGTGTTCATGAGAATTATTTTCGGTTGAAGATGCGCTTTAAGAAAAAAGATTGGGATCCACTGATCTGTAGAACATTTTGGGTAATGTTGTTACAATAACATTCTGAAGCCCGGAACACCAAATTACATTAGTCTACTTCATATATGTTATCCTGATTATCTTGGATATTTAGCCCTCCTAAGTTCCTCACAATTTAGTCACACATAGTTCCTTTGGGGGTCACATAAGATTACAAAGTTATTTACGTTCTCCATAACTTAGTTATCAGGGACAACCACGCTGGACTATTGTCTGTTGTTGTCCATCACATTTGTATTTGTATTTGTAAATGTATTTACTTGAGTATTTACTTTCAACCATTTTGTACAAGTATATTTATACATATTTAGCGTTTTATATAATTATAGTATAACTATGGATGGATGTTACAAAAAGTATTAAAATAAAAAATATTTATATTTATTTTTAAACTGAATTTAAAACATTATTTCTTATGGAAATTTTGTAGTTACATATAAAATGAAATTACTACAACTAAAAAATTTACTTGCAACTAGAANATACCTGGAATAAGTGAGGTTTAAGTGATCTGGGGGTGACCAGTGACCCCAGGGTCACACCACAAATTTAACTCCAAACAAATAGTTACAATACTATTTAATACATTCTAAACTAAAGAATAAAAGCCATGAAACGCCATTACATTTGAATAATTAACAAAAAATATTTAATATATCAAAAATTGTTTGGTGTCACATATGACCCCCAGGTACCTAGAAGGGTTAAAAATATAATTGCACTGATCTTGCCATAAATAATGAGACTTGGTTATTTAAAAAAAATATTTTGAAGGTAGATGTTTATGAATACAAAGATGGTAATATCCATCCAAAATTAACAGAAAGGATATTTTATTTTTCCTTCTAATGAACTTAAATTCAAGCCAATATTTGTAATCATCATATAGTAAGTATTATATTGATAATTCTTGTATTTCAATTTATTCTTTATATTTTCATTAAATATTTGTACTTTTTGTTTTCTGATTTTGCAATTTAAATTGTTTACTTTAAATTAGAAGCATAATTATTTTTAATGGTTTAATGATTTTTCAAGAAATAATTACTTTAAATATAAACAAATGATAAATTAATTCCATTTTAATTTGTTTCCAAAAATAGTTGGATATTTCATTACATTGTAGCTAATGGAGGGTATATTTAAAAATTGACTTTATTGCCAGCACTATTATACTTTTATTATTGGATTAAGTTAGACAAATATACACAGGAAAAAAAAATCATTAAAAGGACTCTTTTCCCTTTACACACACAGACAAACATATCAACATTATTGCTCGTAGACTATTCTTGTCCAAATATTTTGCAGTGCATATAGTTATATTTTATAATAATATCACGAGTTATTGTAAGGTGACAAAAATAAAACTTTTACAATTTTAATCTTTTTATTTAATTTTTAATAAAAGCATTGACACGAATGTTGGCGCCATGATAGCTGCTTAAAATTTTTGTTTGTAAATGTTTTTCTATTTATGTTATTATTTTCTTTATTATATTACTAGTCGAAACTCGTCAAACTTGACGGTAATTTTATTTTTGGGCCCAGAATTTTGTGTCATGTTTGGAAATGTGGTAAACACTCCCATGTTATTTGCTCCCTGCCCCCCACCATCACCCCAAAAATGGGTAATGATGAAATTCAACTGGGCCCCCTAGCACCCACATGTGATTCTAAACCTCTACGGTAAAACCAATTTGCAATTTCAACTTAATCTAAGCATTTTAAAAAATTTAGAATTTTGGGGTCCCCCTAGCACTCCCATGTGACCACCTAGGACCTTGACCTTTTATATTCATATTGTATACGTCTACGGTAACACCAATTTCAAATTTAAACTTAATTGATAAACCATTGGGGAGAAAATGCAATTTAAAGAGTTTGGAATGACAGACAGAAGGACGGAATGACAGACAGACAGAGAAAATTTGTTTTTTAATATATTAATTTATGTTGTTTAATTATGGGGGTGAGCTGGACCAATAACCAGGTAATGGACTGACATAAATAAACAAAAATCGTCAGTATTGCCTTACCATAATCTACTGTTTTGGCCAAGAGTTTGATTGATCTGTTATTACCAATAATCAAATAACATTAGCTGACAGACTAAGCTTATTGAGCAGAGAATTTGAACAGTTTAATGGCTTTATCAATAAGATTCTCTCTATCTATATATCTCTCTCTATCTATCTCTCTCTCTCTCTNTATATATATATATCTGGTTATTAGAATTTCACAAATTTTTTTCATAATCATTTGCAAAACTAGTATAAACTTTGAAATTTTTATATGTATTAGTTTAAATTTTCCAAATTGATTAATTAAACAAATATTTTTTGATAAAACATAAATCGATTTTTTAAAAAAATCATTCCTAAACCCCTTTATTTACCTGCCTGATTATCATAAACTGTAAATTATGAACTCAATTTTCTGATAGTAAAATTCCTAAACATTAAACTTTGTCCTCGGATTCCATTCAAGTTTTCTTTTAAACCCAAAATATTTCTTCTATCATTATGGATCCTTTTCCTAAATTCTTTTGTTGATATCGAACAGAATCTTTCATGAACTATACAGTTTTTTTTTTTAACTTTAACCCATTCATGTTGATGGGTTCTTAAAAATAATGTCTTTTGTATCTTATTTGTAAACTGTAAGTTTTTACATTTTTTTTTTTTTTGGTTGTTATATTAAATTTGTTTTGAGTATGGCTATAATTTTAAATTCGTGTTTATTTTAATGCATTTTTATGCCATTTTCATTCAATACATATAATTCTGGATTAATAAAGGATTTTACTGATCATTTTTCGCAAAATATAATTCATTCATTTAAAATTTTTGTCATTTTATTATCGGATCTTCTTCCGTTATTGTTCCAATTTTTGTCCGATTATTATGTTTATACTAATGTCGTTTGTATTCCAAACGCACAAAAATTTACTATTGAATTTAACAATTTTTTACTATGAATTTATACATAATAATATTTTTGAAATTTTAATAATAAACGCTTATGAATTCACATCATTTGGTTTCCTCCTAGTAATATTGTTAGAGTCACAAATATTTATTAACATACAATTTTACAAATTTATTCATTTTCATACTTCCGAATTCATAATTTCATAAATAATATTCACACATTGTTATTCATATTTTGCCACTACCTGGTCCAATATTTTAGGTTCTATGCTTGTACAGTAAGCTGAAAGAAGATTTCCTCAAACAGACTTTAAGAGTTCCAACCAAGCTGAACTTGGCTTTTTATAAAACTTTATACATAGTAATATCTCCAACTTTCATATTTTATTATCATTAATATTTCATAAAAAATATTTTACTGCATAACAATATTTTATCATTTTTCCTGGTGTATTGGTAAATTTATTATTGCTAGCTATATCTAGTAACATGTTCATGTAGATAGTTTGTTAGTTTTATTCCTTAGTGTAACAGGATAAGTGAAGTCAAGAGACAGACCTCGGTGGTACCTGAGAACATGTCTTCATTTCCAACAAGCCACAGTCTATCATCTTTCTTCCTTACATATATGAGGACTTGAAATTTTTAGGAAATCTTTTATATTTTGCATATATTTCTTTATATTTGTATTTGTATAAGAGGTGAATGTAAGGGTATTTATGCCATGGGTGGGAATTTATAAATGTATCTTCACTTATTTATCTATAATATACTCCCAGTGTAAGTGAACTTTTTTGGTTAATATCTCAAATAGGTCTCTTAAAATTTGTTTGAATATTTGTATCAAATAGTTTATTNAATATATTTAGATTTAGTTTTTACTGTGCAATTCAGGCTGTAGATGACTAGTTATACCCATTGTTCGGAATTGAAAGTTAAATCTTTCTTACAGATACTCATCCCTAACTATTTCGTCATGGAATATTTTTAAAAAGAGTAAGAAAATTGTAACCCAAATGTAATAAAATACCGACTTTGGTTTTGAGAATGCTGATATATTAGAAATAAAAGAAGAATTTTACTCTGTGTTGCCAAACTAATTTCATCTAAACTTGATACAAAACATTTATAGATCATTAGACATTGGAAGAGGGGTGGGTAGTAAAATTATATGGGTATAAGTAAAATTAGTGTTAGTTTATTTCTATGTTTGTATTTGTGTAGGGGAGAAAGTGATCAAAATTTGTCCAGGTTTCAACATTTCAACTAGTAATATTTAAAAACAGATCATATTAGACTAAAACCAGTTATAGAGTTTTTTCCAAGTTATATAATTAATTTCTAATCGAAAATCAAAGTATTGATTTTTTTTTCTAAAAAATACATTAACTTTATTCAAGAAATCATAATAAAATTTATCAAAATGAGAATTTTCCAGCTGAAAGAACTACTTCCTAAATCTTGATTAATTATTGATTGAAATCTATTACTATTATTTTTAACATTCGATTTGTTCTTTTTTAACAGAAACACTCTTTTTTTTTAACTTTTCATATTTAGTTCTATTTTTCCATAAATTTATGTCTTCTAAATTTTTTATTTTTATATATATTTTAATTTTCAGTTTAGTAAAAAATTTAGAAATGTTTTGCCAAATATTTAAAAATAAAATGAATTGTCGGTGCAATAGAAACGAACCCAAAGAAATTTAACTTTGATAATGTAGAGAATTGTCACATGACCTGCACCAACTTAAATTCTCCTAATCCAGGTTATTTTTATATTATAGTACATATCACATGCAAATATTAATTGGAATGATGAGGTAGCTATTTTGAGTAC
>PXIH01S0061302.1:0-10435 GCA_003024985.2 Euperipatoides rowelli
TAATTTTAATTTTTTTAAATTAAATTTCCTGAAGGAAACTGCGTTTTATTTACATATTTGCTTTGCAATATTTTTATTACAATCGTTTCATTTTTACAAGGTCCGGGATAAATCCATTTTTGTTCCGATTTTGATAGCGAAAGAAAATTTCCATTTTCCAGCCATTTCCCAGAATCGAACCTATGATCTATTTAATGTGCTAATCTATTTAATGTGCTAGCTCCGGCAGCCAACAGCCTAGGCCACAACATCTCATTTTTGTAGTCTATAACTATAGGATACAGTAGCTATACGTTTAAAATTACAATATATTCGAAATTGTTTTCAATAGTAATTTATCAATAACAAAAAAAACTAGGAGCCGCACAAAAATTCTACTAAGATTTAGATCTATTCTCAAACATAAACATTTAAAATATCTAGGCTATACTTCACACTCATTCATAGCTGTCTATCTTATGGTAGTATTGTCTGGGGTGATTGTTCAATAAAAATGGAAACAAAATTAGCCTACAAAATGTTCAAAATCTAGCTGCTAGATTCATAGTTTTTGGGAGGGGCCAAAGTAGCGCCTCCTTAGCTAAAAAGAAGCTTGGTCTTCTTTCAATTAAAAAATCACATGAGACTATAAGCATCATTTATTCAGAAATTATTTTTAAATAAAAAACCAAAATACCTAGCTAATCTTCTGAAACCTATATCTGATATTCACCAACAAGAGACTAGGTTAAATAAAGACAAAGGTTTATTCATTCCACGAGCAAATTCAAAAATGTGTAGCCTTGGGTTTAACATTACAGCACCCAAACTATGGAACAAAATACCTTCTAATATAAGAACAATTTCAAACGCCATGTCATTTAAATCAAGGCTCAAACTTTTCCTAAGAAAAAATGATATATAGTATATAATGAAAATACTTCATTTGGTCGATTCTGACATCTTTATTTATACACAGATTTTAGCAAACATTGTATATATAATTATATTTATTTTTAAAATATGTATACTATATTTTTATGTATTTATGTAACATGACAAGGGACCGGGAGTACCACGTTTTGTGATGGTCTTGCTTATTTTGGAAATAAATAAATAAATAAATAAGTAAATAAATAACTTTTCACTTCTATTTTTTTTTTTTAATGCAATTATTATTTTTTAAAAAAAATTATTTTATCGATTTTTAAGAACTGTAAGCTAATCGTTAATATTCTGATGAAATTATTTTATATACCATTTCTCTGTCAACATTTATGTTTGCAGGTGTCACTAATACAATTGCATTTTTATATTATTAAAAAAAAAAAGTCGAAAATGATAGTGAAAACATTTAATTGAGTATTATATTTTTCACTGAAGCTGATCATTTTTGCAAGTCTTATCAAAGATTAGGACAGTTCAGTGGACGAATCCATCGTGTCCTACGGCATATCGCCCGCGTGTTGGCGGCTAGCCAATTATTTGGCACATACAGTATAACGAAGAGTTAGTAAAGCTCCTGTCACGCGTCACTGCCTCCTCCCCCATATTCCGAACATGGAACCCCTTGGAGACTCTTGTAAACAATCCGGGAGACCTCAATGAATTTTTACTTGCAAATACCGTTGAACAGTGGTTAAGAATAATATCAGTTAATCAGAGCCATGAAGCTTGAGGCTATCTAATGTTTTCTCACAATATCAATTTCCCAGGTAAAAAAAAATTGTAGAAATATACGTACTGTATATTCATATGCACATCTTTTTTTTTTAAAAAAAATATTAATCTAAATTTATTTAGAATCCAATGGTAATATTTAAATCAAACTATCGGAAAACTTAATAATCAAAAGAGCTATATAATTTTAATAAGCATTTAGGAATGAAAAGAAAAACTTTATCTCTTTACCAGATAATGATGATCACTAGATATAAACGAAATACACTACGTGAGAGGTTAAAGGTCATTACCTGTTCGGCGATAAGAAAAAGGTTTTTATTTTCATTGAGATTATTTATCAGATATTTTGATTTAGAAAACACTTAGATTAACATAAATCAGCAAGAATACTTATTGAAACCGTGTATTATAAATTTCACCACGTTATGTTATAAAATAAAGATTTGCAAACTTTTATACCCCTGATAATATTTCTAAAATATTTATTTCTTAATAAGAATAGAAAACCAAGATTATTATTAACTTACTACTTTGATTGGTTAAGGTGTGAAAGGCCTTGAATTTGAAAAGTACTATTAGGAAAAAATAATTTATATTTTTGTTTTTAAAGTCAATTTCCTTTTGAATATTTTTTTTTTTTTTTTTTTTTCTCACCTCCAAAAAAAGTCTACAGGCTCAGTTTATGGGGTTACAAACAACTTATCAAAAAAAAAAAACTTTATTAAATACTTTGAATAATTTTATGTGAGCCTACCAATCACAAGCCCAATCACTTTAAAAGGTTCTACAAACTCAACTTTTGTTTTCTTTTTACAAATAATTTGTAAAAGCGAGTAAGCTCGACAGACTTAATTTATGTGGTTCCTAACAGCTTGTAAAATAAAAATGTTCCCACTCAAATTTTACTAAAATTTTTGAGCAATAATATAGGATTTACTACCCATGGCCTGGCCTAAATCCTTATCCCATCAAAACTTTCATATCTCAATATTTTGTAAATAATTTATAAAAACAAATTTTCAAATTGAAATTTTTATTCTGGTATTAATAAAAATAATTATCCTGAAAATCGACATACAGAAGAACACTAATCATTTTATTAGCAGTATATAGATAAATAATATGTTAGGAGAAAGAAACATATATATATATATATAAGAATAGGATACTCTATACAATATTAACAATATTGTTAAATTCAATAGAGAATGCTACTTATACAGGCACTAACTAGAGTATTGTAAGAAGGGGGGAGGGGAGGGAGTGAGACATGAGAAATTTAACAACTCTGATTCCTCAAATTGTCAACTCCCATATTGAAACGATTACGATTACACTATTGCTGCTCCTTATATCCAAGTCATTTTCATGATGTTAGACTAAGACCAAGACTAAACTTAGCTTCTCCTTCACTCTGAAGTCATCAATCACATTATGATAGCCACTCTTTTCAATTCCTCATCCATCCCCCACAAATATATCCACCACCACCCTTAACCTCTAACATTCTAAGTAACATCTTCACCCACCCAATCCATTCTCCCTCTCCCTCGAACCCCAAACATTTTGCCATCCTTTCTAATTCCTCTCCCAACTCTACCCTCACCCTCGATTATCCTCTTTCTCGCACTTCTAAGCTCCTCACATTCCAACAATATGTCTTATATCCTCTTCACCTTTCTCACATAAACTGCATAATGAACCCATTTCACCCCCAAATTTCCTTTTCCTAACCCTAGTGCCCAAACTTCCCACCCTTGCCTGAAACAATAGTATACTTCCCCTATCATTACCATACAATTTATCTTCCTCTTTAATGCTTTCTTTATATTTATATACTTCTAATGTATCCTTCCTTTGCACTCCCTCTCTCGATCCCTCTCTTCTAACCATTTCCCTTACATGTTTCCCCCATTTTTTTGAAATTCATTCCTTCTGTTACTTTTTTCATATCTCCCTCCCATAATCCTAAATAATATCCTATCCTGTTCTCATCAACAATTCGTGCCCTCTTTACAATCCTCTTCCACCTTCCTGACTTTGTTGCTCTCATAAATCCATCCCTAAAAACCCACTTACACACTCTCTCTTCACTCATCAATTCAGTCTACCATATCTCTTCAACTTAACACTTATTTCCCTATCCTCAAAAGTGCTCCAACCCATATCTCATTGGATGGCTTCCACTGCTGTGTATATATTTCCTCCCAATGTGTATTTTCTCTATTTCATTTCTTACCCTACTTGACATTACTATTTAATCATTTTCATGCATAAGTCCAGGCACAGCTATACTTTTCACAGAATTCTAGATACTTCATACCTACTATAACTCATACAAGCTACTCTTTTAATAATATTCTTATTTCTTTTTAATTTTCTCTAATACCTTTTCTTCCCAACCTCTTAAATAATATTTCCCTATACTTATTTGTATTCCTAAGTATTCATAATAATCCACCTCTTCTATAATCTCATCTCCCAATTTCAATAATTTGTTCTCTCTCCCATTTGTCCATAATATCTTAGATTTTTCTATATTAAAATTCATCTTAAGTTTATTCCCTATATCCTTATAAACTCCCAGTAATACCTGAATATCTTTTCTATTTTCAGTAAAAAACACATGTCATCTGCAAGCAGCAACCCTGGTAACGTTCTACCTATTCCCCATTAATATATTCCTCTCCCCATGTCTAACAATCCTCTATCCAATTCATCTTTGTATAAAAGAAATATCATAGCCGACAATGGACATCCCTGTCTTAACCCTCTCCTACTTTCTATCCCTTTAGAATTTATTCCCTCCCATTGATAAATATTTATATTATCTTTGTGTGTACTTTTAATGAACCTTACCCTATCTTCTCTCATACCCTTCTTTTACAATATTTCACACAATATTTCCCTCTCTACCATGTCATATGCTTTACTTAAATCCAAAAACCCCATTATCATTCCAGTATTCTATCTCATACTTCTCTCAATAATTAGTTGTGGCACTATAAACAAACAGTTCCCCATGTTTCTATCTCTTCTAAACCCATGATGTAACTCTCCATCCTTTCTACAATCCATTCCTTCAATATATACATACAGTACATATTTTATATAACACATTTGTCACCACTATCAGTCTATAATTCTCTAATTCATTTTATCTCTACACTTTCCTTTATAAATCAATCTGATCCTTGTCTTCCTCTATTAATTTGGTATTCCAATTCCATTGATAATTTCCTCCATACATTTTTTAGAAAATCTTCTACCCTGTAAATCCAACACTTTAACCATTTCTGTCACAATACCATCCAATCCCCTAGCTTTTCCAATCATCATATCATCTATTACTTTATTAAATAGTTCCTCATCTATTTTTATATTTTCTTTCTCTTTATTTTTTTTTATAATTTATTATTCAACTTATTTAATCCTTCCCCACTATTCTTGTAATCTCTTCTATTATTTTCATCCTCATTTATTCCATTTATTTATATTCATCTAGTATTTTCTTTAGCTTTAATTCCTTATTATACTCACACTCTACATCTATTAATCCCTGTACTTCCCTTTTCACTATTCCTTTTCTGTTTTACTTATCTCCAAAATTTCCTACAACCATCCCATCCCTCCCCTCTTATTTCCTTCATCATCTCTCTATCCATCTAAATTCTATGTTCACTTATTTTAATTCTAGCTTTTCTTTTATTTATCATATATTTCACCCACATCTCTCTAATTATTTTGTTATTATGCTAATTTTTTAAACATTTCTTGTATTCTCTATTTGCTTTATTCCTATCCTTAATTATCTACTTTAACTCCCTATTCCAACCCTTTCTATGTTTGCCATTTCTCTTTGATCTCTTTCCCAGTTTTAATTCAGCACATTCATTCATTATCTCTATCATTTTCTCATTTTCAATCTCATTTCCCTATTTTAGTCTGTCATTTAACTCTTTACCAAAACTTTCTAATTTTTCCTTTCTTTTAATTTCCCACCTTCCTTCAATTATCTCTCTATTTCCCCTATCTTTAACTACTTGAACCCCTCCTAACATAATGGATATTAAATTATGATCGGATTCACGGACTTTCTCTTTCTCATCCCAGACTTTTATTTCCCTGATTTTATTATCCCATTCTCTTCCCACTATTATATATAATCTATGACAGATTTCTGTACCCCTCTACACATAGTCACTCCTTCACATACATACATTAGATTTCCTATTTTCATATGTGTTTTCACACAATAGTCCTTTAATATTAACCCATTTCTGGTTTTCATTCTCTTCTATATGCCGATTAAAGTCTCCCATTATCAAACTCTGCATTCCCTCTCTCCTAAATACTTCTATATCTCTTTCCGTATATGTTTTTATTCCATTCTAAATCTAAGTCATTATTTGATGTGATATATATACCATTCCTAGTATTATTTTATTTTCTCCTTTCCCTACCCCTTTATCCACATATGTTTCTTACAACCCCCTCCCTCCATTATCATATCAAGTCTTTTTTCTCCTCATAAACCTATTTCCCCACCCATCTTTTCTCCCCCAACCATTCACCCCCCAAATGAGGAATTTCTAGATCTCTTAAATGTGTTTCTACCACTCCTAGTTAATGTATTTTTTCTTTTCGCACATTTCACCAAGATTTCCCATTTCTCCCTTCTCCTACCCCCTTGCATATTTATAAATCCTATTTTAAATGTATTATTTTTCTTCTTTCTGTTTTTTTTTCTTTTATATGGTTTAAACACATTCTCATCCTCTTTATTTTCACTATTTTCCTATTTTACCTTAATATTCCCTTTCCTTCTCTTTCCCTATTTCATTCACTCTCTTGTCATGCTACCCCTTCCTTCATCTTTCTTAATCTACTAATGCACTTTAAACAATCTCCCAAAATGTGTTTCCCCTCCCTATTTAAATGTAATCCACCTACTTTATAAAAATCCCTATTATTAAATTTGTATCCTAAATTATTAAAAACCACTCCCTCTTCCCCACAAATCTTACTCAATCCTTTCTATTTTATTGTTCCATTCCTCCCTTTTATCAAATCTTGGTAAAATTCCCACCATTTCATTTTCACTTGCATGTTGTTGTTTTTTGCTGTCTCTATTAAATCCTTCATTCTCCTCACTATTTCCTCTTCATTTGCAACCCCTAAATCATTTGTCCCTACTAAAATTATTAATTTTTCCCTTCTCACACTTTTTTCTATGACTCTTTTTATATCTCTTATCCTTACCCCCCACTCCTAACAAAATCCTATACAGAACCTCTCTGATCTCCCTATTCCAGATGTTACCTGCTTCCCTTATACACGAATCCCCTATAAGTAAATCCACTTTATCTTTTCTCTTACCTCATATCACCTAAATCTTTCACTATCACTATATTTTCCTCTCTTTTTTCTTCATTACTAATCTTTATAATTGTAGTATTTTCCTCTAACTCTATATCTATATTAGTGTCCCTTGTACTATCTATTAATTTAAATTCCGATTCATCTGAATCATTAACCTCTGAATCGTATTCAATACATTCTACTCCCTTATTTCTCCCTTCATTCCTCTCTGAATTATCCTCATCTAGTTAACATACTTTCTTTAACTTCTTCCCCATTTCCTACGATTTACCAATTAAACTCTTCATATTGGTTTTCATCTGTCCTATCCTCTCTTCTAACAATATTACTTTACATTCAACCCTATCATTAACTTCCTTTTTATCCTCTTCATCTCCTTTAGCCTTATTTGTATCCCCTATATTCAAATTAATCTTATTTATGACCCCCTATAATTATTTTTTTTTTATCATTATTAACACTTTCACCAACATAGAATAGGCAGTGCCACCACAAGTTAGTAAAGGAAAACAAGAAACAGCTTCTGGATGGTTGAGCCCCTGCATCCAGGGCTTTATTAAGGCCTGGGGTTTAGGTGGCTGCAGCCAGGGGCCTCTGACTTGCTGCAGGGCCTCTTGAGATTAATTGGAAATTAAAATGTTATTTCATTTGTGAATGCTGAATGAAAATATAAGCAGTCAAAATTATCTATTTAAAAATAGATTTAAGCAATAAAATGTATATATTTATAATGAATATAAAATTTATTTGCATTTAAAATGTATTTATAATAAATGTACTACAGTAAAATAAAAAGACTGTATACATACAGTATATTGTATGACAGTTTGTAAGCTCATACATACTTTATAATATGAGTAGCTGATCCATTGATTCCCTGCAAAGTGTTCTAACAGCATTTTTAATTGTTTTGAATGCTGACATTGGTGTCTACTGCTGTAGGCTAAGTTTATTTACTTGGTTATTATATAACTTAAATGATGAACTGCTTTAATAAAGAGAAATTTAAGATTGGATGAACAAGATAAGGACCAAGTAGTGCAAGCAGAGCAAAAAGCATTCTGAGATGGTTTAAACTTAGGTCACTTAGAAGAATACATCTTTGAATCTTCATAAAAGCTCCTTCACCTACTAATTTACTGTAAATAAAGTCACAGATTCTAGATTAGCCAGAGGGGGGGGGGGGNGGCCTGAATGTACATCCAACATAAAAAAAAAAATAAGCAAATCTTTAACTGCCTTCAAAAAATATTACCTCTACCATCTACTGTAACTAAATCACAGTAAAATTAGATTTTTACTCATTAGTAACTAACCTATAATTTTAATTTATTATTTGGTGTTATCAAATCTTGTATATGTTCTATTTTCTATAGTTTAGTTTTATTTATTTGTTGTTGTTTTTTTTATCTTAATTGCCTGCAGAATTGACCTGGAAGAGCACCTGGTGAAGGTCCAGCTTAAATAGGTTCAAGAATAAAACAGATGTTATTTTATAATAAACCAACTGTTTTTCCTTCTCCATCTGGATTTTAACAATTGTCAACACAACATTTCCCAAAGTGGTGGTCCTAGAATGATATACTGATTTAGGAGTCACAAAAGACATATTTATTGACACTACAGATTTTACTTTAATATTTGCAGTTACCTATAGCCTAATTTATGTATTAAAAATAAATATTTTTATCATAGTTAGATGTCCTGTTATTATTTCTCATTTTGTTGTTTAATAATTAATCAATCTATTTTTCTTTATTTCAAATGTCTAAGATTATTATTATTATTTTTTTTTTTTTTTATGGAAATGAATACCAATATTTGAGGTTATGTGTTTGCAAAGAAGAAATGTTAATAAAAATATTGTAATTGTTTTATATTAATTTCATCAATACTGTTTGATTAAAACAAAAAAAACTCAGTTTGGTAAAAAACTGCAAGTCAATTATTTTTATTTCAATACGTTTTAATAAAATAGAAAAGTAATTATTTTTAAAAGTCTAATCTTAATTTACATGGGTGGGGGTGGGGATAATTGCAATAATTCGTCACGCTGTCGCTTCTACATTCATTTTTATATGCATAGAAGTTGTTAGAAAATTAAGAAATAAATCGTAATGCAAAATAAAAATATTTTTTTTTTTTTAGGAAACCTAATATTAAATAAATAATAATAATAAAAAAAACTAGAAATATACCTTGTATATTTTTAAATATATTCATTCACAATTTGTATATACAATAAATAGTACAACAAACATGAAAAGAAAAAAACAACATTTTAATAATAGACTACAATAATCTACAAGAGAAAAAATGTTAGGAGTATAGCCTACGTTATGTGATACCACAACTTTTGAACGCCTAAGCGTAAACGCTTAACAGTGGCCTGAAGTTCAATAACTAGAAATATTCATGAGAACTTTAAAAATAATTGATGTATTCAAAAAGTGATTGTTTTGCTTTATATGTTTAACTTCAACACGGTAAACATTATAACTTAAACATTATATTTTTTTGTCTCAGTTCCGTGGTCGAGCGGATTTACTTCCGCTTGATGAACCGAAGGCATATGCCGAGGTGTACAGGTTTGCGCCTCGGCTTGGGCAATTAAGGAACGGTTTTTTCCCTATCTTTAACAGCTCGCCTCGGGTTTTTCCAAGTACGCTGCCCTGGTAACATCTAAAGAACCTGTATTTAGTGTTTCAATCAGTTAATATATATTCAATTTAGTTTCAAATTAAGTAACCATAAAAAAATACATTTCTTCTCCTCTTGGAGAGGAAATTTATTTTTTAAAAAAAGATAAGCAACACGAGCTA
Source organism: Euperipatoides rowelli (assembly GCA_003024985.2). NCBI lineage: Eukaryota > Metazoa > Onychophora > Udeonychophora > Euonychophora > Peripatopsidae > Euperipatoides > Euperipatoides rowelli. The sequence goes on from PXIH01S0061302.1 coordinate 9,867, forward strand.
ATTACATCTGAACCTTTGGATGGAGCGTCCAATCATCAGATAAGTAATAACATGTAAATATTGCAAATATATATGTGTGTGTATTGCTGTGTGTAGATAGTATACGGTATATAGTTTCTCGTCAGACGATTTCCTCAGCCGTCAGGCGGGTGTTGGCGAAATCCAAGCGAGAAAAAAAAATATTCATTAAAGATAGTTTAGATACTTTTTAAACTAATTACTTGAATGAAATAAAAATGAGAAATAATGATCGGAAATATTTTTAAAAGATTTAAAATATTACAGTGTGGACAAAATAATAATCTCTAATCAGAACAGATTATAAATGTTTGTGTTTCTATTAAAACCATAAAATCATTTTGGTTTAAATAACTATCTTGTTATCTGATCAATACACAGTGCATCAAATTTTAATTAAATAAAAGAAAAAAAACTAAACTGTATTAATCAACTTTAAATTAGTTATTATAGCAAAATTGCCCACATATACTTTAGGTTAAGTAAATAGAAGTAAACAAGATGTCTTCTGTTTACATTAAAAATTATAAAAACATAAACAAGAAAAACAT
>PXIH01S0061410.1:0-11139 GCA_003024985.2 Euperipatoides rowelli
GACCGAATTAATTAACTTTTTTAATTTGTCAGTTAAACTTTGATTTCCAATTGTAATTTCTTGATTACTATTGATTAGACTTTTAACTAGTTGTTCAAAAGAAATTTGATTTTTATTTAGATACTCACTCAGCAAGACTGCATCATCCGCCATCTTGCCCGAGACTGAGAAGAAATATTTATTATCACCAAACAAATTCTTTCAGTACCACTGGTATATAAAATCAAAGATTTGAATGATGAGGTCATTGATGGNACTTACTACCGAGAAGAACTAGAAGAAGTTAAAAAATATAGTAGTGATTATTATAATATAGAAAAAAACATTGAAAGAAGAAAAAAGTGGTAGAAAAAATATTATATCAACTGGCAAAGTTATCCTTCATCCTTTAACTCTTAGGTTTCGGAAAAAGACTTGAAAAAATATGACTCATTTTTTATATTACCTTCCAACAGTTGCATGGAATATTATCCTGAGAATAAACCACAAAATTAAACTTTCCAAGACAGGAGCCAATTATAAAGTAGAAGTAGCTGAAATTCAATATCCACAAACTTGGTATACTATAAATGAAATTAATAATTAAATTTATTTTCTTTATAAATTTGAAAGGGCTAATACTGGACTGCATGTTGAAAAATTTATTATCCCTGTAGGGATCTATACCACCACTAAAGAACTTATGGATGCTATTAATAAAGCTATTAAATCTACTCAATTTGAATTTGAAATTCAACCTTTTAGTTTTAAAACCTTTATTATATAAAGCTATTAAGGTTGAGAACTCAACCTTAATAGATCTGGAAAAATTATACTTTTTCAGAAATACAACTCTCACAACATGTATGCAGACTTCTAGGATTTGCAGAAGCTAAAGTAGATGAATTTAAAAATACATCATATATTGAAATGGTTAATTCACTAATAAGCACTACTAAACACAATTTAACTACATTTTTCTATAAGGATTTCCAAGAGATGAAAATAGTAAGTACTTATCCTAGTGATATAAATAGAGGCATGTGTAGTTATTTCTTTATTCTGATGTCATCAACCGAAAAGTAGTATGTGATACACATGCTCCACTTCTTTGTACTATACCCATAGACACTAAAAAGCAAAATTGTTTGATCAATAAAAGATTTAATATTTCTCGTTATTCACCCGTACCTAGGCAGTATTTGAGACTATAGAAATAGACATCAGAGATGACACAGGAGCTCTGATCCTATTCAGTTATGGAAAAGTTATATAAAAACTTCATTTTCATTTATTCGTTTGCCCTGTTTTGAATAATGACTAATCCATATATATATAGACTATTATGATAGACAAGTAGGTGGTGGTGATTTTGATGTATTCCTAGGAAGTCCAGTACAATACAGCTACAGCTTGGGATCCTTTTTCAGTAGTTTATTTAGAAACGTAGTGCCTCTAGTGAATAAATGAGTAAGATACATAGACACTATGTATCTTACTCATTTACTCACTAGAGGGACTACTTTTCTTAATAAACTACCGTACTGAAAAAGGATCCCAAGCTGTAGCTGTATTGTACTGAACCTGAAATACAAAGACCTAAATACTTATTATTAAAAAAAAATATTAAGTTTATCATTTTTATTTTGTAAATGATTTAAAATTCTCTTTTTTGAAATTGTGGTAGACCTGAAAAGGGCTGTTTATGGTTCTAAAGTCGACTCCTTCACATAGTGAAGGAGTAGAGTTTTTTCCATGTCTTTGCTGATCTTGTGCTGTTGGTAAGGACTCAAGTAGGTGGAGAAGTTTCTGCTATGGGCAAGGACTCAGCCATATCAGGAGGCTTCTGGTCAAGATACCATAACTGCTCTCTGAAGAGGTTTCTGGTCTTGATATCATACCTTCTCTGTGTGGATATTTATTCTTTGTCATCATTATCTAATGATAGTACTGCTATAAAAAATGTAATTCAATTGCAACCTTAAAAACCAACTAAAGTTAGTAAGATTTATTAATACTATACTATACCATAAAGCACAACAAATATGATGAATCCTTATTTTAAAAAAAATCATAAGTTAATAAAAACATATACTGTATTTTATAAAAGTAAAAAAAACTTTTATGCACTTGAAAAAAAAATTAAAAGTAAAAAAAAATGTTTGTACTTTAAAAAAGTTAAAGTGTACAGCTCCGGTGGTCCAGAGGTCTGAGATACTTCTGTAACTGGAGCTAGTGCATATAAGGGGAGCAGGTATGCTCCCCGGGTGCCCCCGGTGCTGAGGGATAATGAAATTTTCTTTTGTAGTGGTACGGCACCGGGGATTTATCCTCATTATAGTGTACTATCTCTAAGAATTTTCAAGGTGGAATTGGATTAACGGCGTAATACGGACCGAACGTGGACTAAGCATAATGGAGAATCAGCATTGTTGTATCTTGTTACGACAGCATGTAAAAATTGTAATAAAGAAAGTTGTATATAGAATAAAAATAATGGAAATAGATTAAATAACACGAAAAAATAGATTAGCCTCATCCCTTAGGCGGGCGCATATTTAAAAAAAAAAAAAAAAAAATAAAAGTAAAAAAAAAAAATTTTATACACTTGAAAAAAAAAGTTAAAAGTAAAAAAAACTTTTTTGTACACTTGAGAAAAAAATAAAATACAAATCTCAAAGTACAAGATGATCTGAATATTTATAAAATTTTTGATTTTTTGGATTTTCTACTTTTTCTTTAAAAATATTTTCCAAATTTTTTGCATGTAGACCTGTCATTCAAGATGGCTGACTTCTGTTTTGCCATTTTGTTTTTTATTTTAGGGGATACAAAGTCAAGTGACCAAAATGGCCCCCATTTTGAATAATTGAAAAATTTACAAAAATATTTTCTAATTTATTCATGCACAGTTCTGCGCATCCTATGATGTCACTTCTGGTATGCCATCTTGAAAACTGCAATGCATTATGGCATTGTGTTCCAGAAACTCAAATAGCTACCATATTTGGATTTTGTGATGCACCAAGGGAGGTTTTTTAGCTCCCAAACAGGAAACAAGAAGTCAGCCATCTTGGATATTGTGTGATGCATCATGGGAAGTTTTCTAGAACCTGGACAGAAAACAATGAGATGGCCATCTTGGATTTTGTGTTATGCATCATGGGAGGTGTTCTAGAACCTGGACAAGAAACAGGAAGTCAGCCATATTGGATTTTATGTGATGCACCCTGGGAGGTATTTTAGCACCTAAACATGAAACAGGAAGTCAGCCATCTTGGATTTTGTGTAATGCATCATGGGAGGTGTACTAGAACCTGGATGAGAAAAAGGAAGTTGGCCATCTTGGATCAGAAGTGCTGGTTAATCCAGAGTGGCAGTGGCATCTTTCCCATCATGCACTATCATATTCCAGATAATAAAGCTTTAAATGCTATAATATCTAGAAACACAGGAACCGGAAGTTGGCCATCTTGGATTTTGTGATGCATCATGGGAAGTTTTCTAGAACCTAGACCGGAAACAGGAAGTCAGGCATCTTGTATTTTGTCATTTCCAGTTGTAAAAAGCCCTTATCCCTTTAAGAAACAGGAACCAGAAGTCGACCATCTTGGATTTTTTACCGGAAGTGGGAAGGGCATATATCCATCCCATAATTCATCATAATACAACATTATTTCTGATAAAATTAGATCATTTCTGCTAAAAAACAGGAACCGGAAGTCATCCATCTTGGATTTTGACTTGAAACAAGAAATGACCTTCGACGCGAAACCGACCAAACTGGAAACCAGAAATGTTCCAGAACCAGTATATTTTATCTACTAATGTTATAATTTTAAGATGGATTATAGACCAGGAGCTAGCCTGAAACATATCACATCATAATAAGGAGAAGGTTTGATAGTGTTATAGTCTATTTGGAAAAGTGTTCTTAAAAAAAAAAAGTTTTGTCTTGCTACCCAAATCGAGATCTTTAACATACGATAGACATTTTAAATGTTAAAAAATGTCCAAAATTGACAACAATTTCAGGACATAACATTTTTTGCACAAAATGATGGGGAATATTATGCGGAACCATAATCCAATGAGTAAGACAGATATTTGAAGGACTTTTGCCCCATAAGACAAAAATAAATTTTTAAATTTGGCTTAAATTGACAACATAATCAGGAGGGATGAAAAACATTTCATTAGTTCACACGAAGTGTGTACATCACAATACCACTCAGTAAGACAAAATCTTAAAGGGCTTTTAACCCTACTAAGATAGTAAAATTTAGAAAAATGACCAAGTAAGGCTCATTTTCAGGCATATATTTTTTTCATCAACAGATGGGGACAACTATATAAAGTCATAACCCAATGTGTAAAACATATATTTTGAGGGCATTTAACTAAAAGGACAAAGTTGAAATATCGAAATTGGTCCAAAAATGACAACACTATTAGGAGGGGTGAAAAACCTTGATTTAGTTGACACTGTGCTCATCATTAAACCACTCAGTAAGACAAACTTTTTTGGGTGTCTCAGCTCCCTAAGATAATTACAGTTTGAAAAATGGCCAAATATGACATCAATTTCTTTCACCAATTGACTTGGAAGGGGGTAATTACCAAAAAAACAATAACCTAATGAGTAAATAGAGTTTTTTAGGTGCTTTTGTCTTGCAAGGCAAAATTCAACTTTCAAAATTGGCTGAAATTGACAAGTGAAAGACAAAATTTGTGGAATTAGCTCACATGACAAGTGAGAACAATCAAAAGATTGGTTAAGCTACAACTTTCAATGGTTTCATGCTTCAACTCCTGGAGATATGGGAGTTTTTGAACAAGGAATAATACATTGATTACCTTAACTAAAAATTTATAGATAAAGCTTGTAATACAATGAGTCAGAAAACTGGACTTCCTTCTAATTTTATTATATTCTAACATTTACATAATAGACAAAAGCAATACTTATAATACTGATTTTTTTTTAGTTATTTGGCTCTAATTTAAATCATCATTTTCATAGTCTGTAAGTTGTAGCTCTTAATGTATTGTGTCTTGTTAAACAACTTGATCTTTGGCATCAACTTTATCTTCTGATTCATCTTCCAAACCTTTAGAAGCAATAATGTTCAATTCACCAGGAACATTAGGACCATGGAACCATATAGGATGGTATTCTCCATCTTTGATTTTCCAGCCATAATCTTCATGTTTAACTCCACCTAAAGGGTCAGCCTTTTCAAGGTTGTTCCACATTGTGCATACATAGTTGCATCTTTGGATTTTGATTAATATTGCGTTCTTTGTGAGAGGTAATATTATAAGCTTCTATTTTTTTATATTATCAAATAAAGCTTTTTTCATTTTTAGGTTTGTTGAGTTTCATTAATACATTTTTTTCTACATACATTTTGCATGTGAATGTTTCTAGGTCTTTTTCAATTTGAGACAAAGTTTTCCCCAGAGAAGCAAATGATTTTTGTATACTTTCTTCTTTCTTTAAAAGGTTGAGTGGATGAATGTTACCCTTTCTAGAGAAAGATGTTGTATAGTCAGAGCCAGTATAGCAGTGAAAACCTGGTAAACTTTGTGAAATGGTTCCTAGTTTTCTAAAAATGCTTATTACATTCACTCTTCATCTATTTTTCCCCTGTATCAAATTTATCCACACAATATGCTTCTTTTCATTGAATTTCCACATATTTCCTAAGAATATGATAAGCACATCTGTATCACTGGTTCAAAGATCAACTGAAAATTCTCTATCCATTCTTCATGATAAATCTTACTGTAATGGTAGAATATCCTGTATCAGCTTCTTCATGCTTGCATGCTAATTCTTGAACATTGATTGTGGTTCCATCACAAAATGTGTAATCTATATAGAGTAGACCAGGTTTAACAACATATTTATATGTGTGATGCAGTTTCTTCCAATCTTCTATTAAAAATTTGATGAGTTGGTGTTTGTAATTTTCATTTTTAAGGGCTTTTTGAAATTATTTAGGCCTCACTTGATCTGGTCCATGAATAACATAAAATGTCTTCTAGAAATATTTAATGTCTTCTTAAATACCTTTCTGCATCTTTAATAGAGGGCTTCACATAAGTATCAAANATAACATCAATCCTTTTTGACTTGATAGCACATAGGCAAATTAGAATATAACAAGAGAGACCTCTATATGTTGCAGGCTGGTTTGGTGGTAGAGTATGAAGAAAAGACATTCAATCTACTAGTGTGTAGTCAATAATAAGATGCTGTGTTCCATCCTCAACAGTTTTTTTTTCTAAGTAATGAAACAATTGGGATTTATCATTTTATTTAATGTTCCATCTCGATGAACCAGTGAGAGTGGAATTGGATTAGTTCATATGGCAATAACTTCTCTAAGCTGAATTGATTGTTTATTGCAAGACAGCATATTCTACCAAAAATTTCCAGCTTGTAGGTTAACTTTTTTTAATTTTTGTCTTTTTTTAATTGGAAATTGATGCATTCTGATTCAAAATTGAATATTTTTTGTCTAGGTATTGGTTTCTTCTATGAACTTTTTTTTTTAGAATTTCCCCTTGATCAAAGCAATTCAATAGAAATTGTTTTGTTGAATTATTGCTAGCTGCTTTACCTGTTTCTAAATTGTACAGGTTTTTTCTCTTAGCCTTTTGCTAAATGGATTGACATTGTTTTGTATCAGAGTGCCAATGTTTCTCAAATCTGTATTGTCTCTGATAACTCTGTGTTCATGTAGTTCTGATGAGACATCTTCTCTTACTAATAAACCAGCCATTTATTTGCATGTGTCGCAATTTTTGATCTGGCTGACATATTAACAGTCCATTTAAACCTTGCTGATTCCTGATTGTTAAATGCTACACTACCAGTTTGTTTACTAGAAGCATCCCTATTAATGGTTTGTTCAAGAGTTAAGTCAATTGGCACTCCAGAACAAGGTATTTTGGTCTGCTTAACTGATAAGCCATCTTCCTCCATCATCTCTTTCAATCCAGGATGTGTCTTTGTTATGTTCAACAGATTCTCAGTGTATTTAGTCATCCAAGAGCATAGTTATGATGGTTTGTAACAAAATAAATATTGGTCATTTGGGAAATGCAGTAGGTGAAGAGGTCAACATCATTCATCCGGACAGCTCTAGACAGTTTCATATAAATGTGTACCATTTCTAAGTAAGAAAACCAAAATTTTGCAGTTGATCCATGTTGACCTTTTCTGGTTGCTTTACAGAACTGTTCATAATCTTGAAATAGTTGTTTGATTTCCTTGGACAAGTCATCATTTAAAAGCTCAGGTTCATCTAAAACAGACTGTAAATCAGATTTCAGCTTGTCATTTATTACTTGTGTATTGTCTTCAAATAATTTAATGTGCAAGATTTGCAACTCTGCTGCAAACAACACATGNATTCTCTTACACCTATTGTAAAACTTTCGATTTAAAAAACTTCTTACATAATTTGCTGTTAGTGTTCCACTTTCTGTTAATAAGTAGGATGCTCCAGACTCTGAAATAATTTTTAAATTGAAGAAAATTAAGACATGTACACTTGTGCAGGTGAAAAGCTCCAAAATGTATGAATACCGGTACTTTATTAAATCTAGGATGTTCTAAAGAGTGCAATAAGCAAGCTGGTTTAGTAATTGCCAAATCATATGTCTTTATGACATTCATCAGCAATGTTTTTAGAAACTTTCAATGTTTCTAATACCATTGAAACATTGGTTGATGATTCATCATANTTTCGTAAATAACAAACATTTTGCTGTGTGTTTGTGTCTTTGACAGTTCATGAGTTAAATCAAATCCACATAAGTATAATGTTTTCTTTTGAACTTGTGGCTAAGTCGAACACCCAGTACAAATCCCTTTCTTGGCTTCATAATAACTGTCTGGCGTTACTTGTTGTAACCTAACGAATATTTCATTGTTGCTTAACTTCAGTTTTTTAGTAANTGGTTCCAATAGGGTTTCTTGATGTTCATAGAATCGTTTCTTTGGAATAAATTTTTTAAAATCATTTGACGTTTTGATTGTTTGTTCTTTATTTGGTTCATTTCTATCATACTTTTTTTTTAAAGCAAATTCTTACAGTTTCATGATGATTACCTTTACCAGAAAGTGTCTCACAATTTTCATCATAATATTATCAAATGCAGTAAATGTATATAAGTTAGGCTCCTTTACAATGCCATCAGGACAAGTGAATTGTCTCAAAGTTATTTTATTTGCTAAGTATGTTTCTATTTCTTCTGCATGACTGTAATTTAAAGTATGACCAAAACTATTTAACATTGTAAGTAACAATTAGATTCCAGTCAAACGTTTAATGGCTAAGCCTAATGAAATATGCTTAGATGGCAACAAAGCACATTTTGTTACACAAAACACAGTATCCTGTGACAGATAGTTTTTTTTCTTTGAGCAGATTCTGATGGCGGCAAGTAAATTTAGGTCCACGTAGAAGTGAAGTGTAGAAAATAGATAGTGATTCAGTTAAATTGCACTCTCCTTTCAGTAAGTCATCAATTGTCATATTGTCATCCATCTGGTACTTTTCCAGCTCCAAAATATATTTCCTCAAGATAAAATCTGCCTTCTTTAATAAGAATAATGGGTCATTTTTACAGTTTTCTTTAAAACGTAACCTGACAGCCTGTTATTTCCATATTTTCTTTGTGCAATATGTTGTTTTTACCCACTGTAGAAATCACAACTTTTTCACAAAAATGTTTTGAAATTTTTGCATGACATCCTGTGTAACCAGTATATCGGATGTTATTATAACCCAATTCTTCTGCATAAGCAAAAAAACTTTCAAGAAGATTTGGTATCATAAATACTTCTTCTTGCTTCAGTATTTTGTCCTCAATAAAGTAACAAAGAGAAGTAAATACTTCCATGTGAACCTTCCACCTCAAGAACCAACTTTCATCTTGCTCTTCACTTAATATGTTTTTTAATTCTGGAACATGGATGGGATCTGAAATCGTTTCTTACACGTCAATGATGCTACCAAATTATAGTAATCTTTACGACATAAATTGTGTTAGTGTACTTCTGCAGCAATGAAGTCTTTGCTTCCAACAAATTTCAATAAATCGGTGTCATTCATAAGCTTAGCCTCTTTTCTAATACTTTCTCCTACCATTTTTGTTTGGCAGGCTATTAATCCCTCTTTTCTGTAGTTAAATTTTTTAGAAAGCTTTTTGCAGAATAAGCAAACTTTTTTTAAAACTCCAGTTAATTTACTGGTTAGCATTGTTAATCCTTTAGATCTTGTACTTAAAATAGGGGTGTGTTTTCCAGAATTGAACTGATAGGTATTAGTAGAAACTTTTTTGATACTGGTAAAGTTCTTGCAACACTTGAAATGATAGCCATCTAAATTGCCATACATGATTGGAAAATAATTCACAATTTTTCTATACTTGCTTGCCTTCATTTTGATTCATTCATGGGCAGCTAACTTTGCACAATTGACAGTTTTTTCTGTAAATAAGATTATGTTTCCTTCTTCAGTGTTTCCATCATCTACATGAAGAATACATCTTCACTTTTCAAAAGCCATTTTTTAACAAATATTAAAAAGGTGTTTCAACTCTTCTCCACACGACTTAGTAAATTTTCTAAAAAAAAAAAATAGCCTAAATCTGCTACATTTGAAAATATTGAGCTGTGTAATAAATACAATTATATTGTTACATTGTATGCTTATAAATAATTAAAGGGAAAGATATTTGTAAATATTTGTTCAATAAAACTTACCTATATATTTTTTATAAAAACTATTGCAGAGTTAAGTTTACATTAGATAAAGAACACATTATATCTACAAGCAGTGTTGTTGGGAAATGAGACATTAAAACAAAGGAAGTGACAGCACTTATTACTGAATGGAGTATTAGATGCTGAATACCCCTTCAAATATGACACCATTAAGAAGCATCATATCATAAAAACAGATTAATTTCAATTTCATCTTATTGGACAAAAGCCCTCAAAATGCATGTCTTACACTTTAAGTTATGATTTTATATAATTGTCCCCATCTGTTGATGAAAAAAAAAATTCCTAAAATGATGTCTTACTTGGTCATTTTTCTAAATTTCTCTATCTTAAGAGGGTTAAGCCCCCTACAATTTTGTTCTACTGAGTGGTTTTGTGATGTACACACTTCATGTGAACTAATGAAATGTTTTTCATCCCTCCAGATGAAATTGTCAATTTAAGCAAAATTTAAAAATTATTTTGTCTTGTAGGTCTTACTCATTGGATTATGGTTGCTCATATATACCCCATCAGTTAGTGAAAAAATTTTCTGTCCTGAAATTGTTGTCAATTTTTCAACATTTAAAATGTCTAACATTTGTTAAAGGCCCCGATTTTGGAGCAAGACAAAACTTTTTATTTTACTAAGGACACTTAGTAAAATTTTCTACTTATTATGAATTGGTATTTTTCAAGCTAGCTCCTGGTCTATTAGTCTATTTTCTTGAGATACTTCTATATGAATTTTTTCTATATTTTCTAAAGAGCTTATTTATTTTAAAATATCTGTAGTCTATTGTTTAAAATAATAAATAAAGCGTGAATGACAATACTGAATATATAATGTTTTGTAAATAGATGAAACAATGAAATCGTCATAGAGGTAAAAATTATATGAACTATTCAATGCTTTCATTTTAAATAAGATTATCATGAATGGTAAAGGTAGGCCATTATGAAATAAAATCCCTAAATCAGTAATTTGATTTGGGGTTGGTACATATTGCTAGCCCAGAGGGTTTTAGTAGACACTCACCTTCAAGCTGGCATATTGGAGAACACTTCGTTGTCCATGGTTCGTGTTCGTTTTGTCAAAATATGTCCTCGGAAAACATCCATCTTTTTATCGCCATTAATTGAAAGAGGGACTAGTTTTACAAATCAACAATTCTGCATCATAACGAGGTTCCGAGTCATTACGAGGATTTAAAATTTTTTTTATGTAAAGTTGCTATATTTTGAGTATTAAAAATAACGTGTTTCTGAAATTTTTATCTCCCCACGAATGCATATTTTATTCATTTCAAAATCTACTTAACTATCAGGGTGAGAGTTTATTTTCTTACAAACAGGCTCTTTTTAATAAATTCAAA
>PXIH01S0061549.1:0-11145 GCA_003024985.2 Euperipatoides rowelli
GAAATAAAATAAATAAAAGGGGAAAATATCATTTTTACCCTGAGGTTGTGGGGACAGGTTATCTTCTGGATAAATTGCACAAGGTGCTACCGTTGCTATCTTGNCCNGNTACATANATAGGTAATTTGCACCGAAAATATATAATATATTCGGAGAGAATTCCCACAGCGGGAAGGGTCATTAATGCTTTGTGTAAGAATATAAGAGTGCCTTATATTGATAAGGGTATGAGCTATATCAGTTGTATGAGGTTGAATATTGGGGAAGAATGTAGGAACATTGAAATCACCAGCAATGATGATTTTGTCAGGCTAAGAAATTGTAGTAAGAATGTTGTGGATATCTGATGGTAAGGGAAAGGAAGGGGAGGATGGTGGAAATAAGTAAGGATTTAAGTGGGAAGGAAAAGTAAAGAAGTGTGAAAATAGTTTTTTTAAATAAGCAAGAGGGTAAAAGGAAGGAGAAATGGAAGTATGGGATTATTGTGGGAGAGGATATAACTCACAGTAGCCTATATTATGGGTACCGGTATAGTGTGCACACATTTAAGGGATGAGGAGGCAGTTCGAGGAACATTTGTTGGGAGCCTGGAGGGTAGGTGGATAGGGAACAATAGGAAAGGGATTAAAATTAAGGGAGGGCCTGGAGGGGTGGGCTTATGGGAGAGTACAAAGATGGGGTTTTAGGAAGGGGTGGGTATAATTGTAGGGATTATACATAAATTATACATGGGTTACGGTATCTACAGTTGGGTTTAAAACAATAATAGGTGTAGTGTTTATGGCAGTAAATGGGAGGGAGAATGGAATAGAGAAATTTATGGTTGTATGTTGGGGGGGGGTATACAATTAGATTCAAGAGAGAAGGTTTTATTATATTAATTGCAGGGGGGTTAATGGGCATTTGGAAGGGGTCAAGAATGAGAATGGTAGATTAAGAAGTTTTGTTTTAAAGAATTTAAATAGTTGTGTAGGGGAATTTACTTGGAGTAGGGGTATACATAAGGTTATAGATTATATGTTGATTGAGATGAAGGTAGAGGTTGGAAATATGGGATGAGGATGAAAAAGGTAAATTGGATCATAATTTAATAACTTATTATAAAGGGTTGTGGAAAAAATGAATTATATGTGGGGAAAGGAGGGATTAAGGGGGGTGGGATATAAATAAAAAGAATGGATTGTTTCTGAGTAAATGAGACAGTCTCAAAGATATAAAGAATATAAGAGTAAGTTTGTGAATTTAAAAAGTTTGAAAGTGTTGAGATTGAGGGGTAATTTGGCAAATTTTGCCTATAAGTATAACTGTATATGTTGGGATCGTTGCCAACAATGGTAAGATTGAAAAGAACGGCTGTTAAGATCCCAATCGACAATGTGTTTTTATCGTTTAAAGTACCGGTATCCAGAAACGCGGCAGCATTTATTTTTTGAATGTGTAACTGTTCAAACAGTGGTGGTGAAGTATTGGGCTTTTGTAGAAACTAGATACACTATACAATCTTTTTTGAAGGGGGGGGGGAGAGGGGAATTAATATTATTGCCCGCAAGGGTAAAGAAATTTTCTAGTTCTGATGTTTGCAATATGGAAACAAAGATGTAATTTTGTTTTGGTGCTTTTTAGGTGCAGTTGAATGAGCTGTAACCAAATCTTTGTATGAAAAATGTATTAATTTTATTTTTTAAATAAAAAAAAAAAGATTGGATTGTTAGATTTTAAAAATGAGTTAATGAGGATAGGGTGGAAAGAGATTAGTTACGATGGGTTTATGAAATATCTAAAAAAAAAAGGTGGCCGAGAGTAGGCTAGGAGAAAGAAGGGGTAAGGGAAGTAGGGGAGGGATGGAAAGAGTATGTGGGATAGGAATATAAAGTTGCTAGTAAGGAGAAGGGAGTGAACTGAACTATGGGGATACGGTGGAAATAAGGAGGAAATGGGATGAGTATACAAAATAGGAGGCAATGATAAAAATTGGGAATTTAAGAGCAAGATAGACAGAAGAATGATGAAGAAAATAAGAGAGGGGAAGGGATTGGGAATTTTTTTTGGAAGTGTATAAAAGGAAGGAAAGATAATGGGAAGGAGTGGGCTAGGGGAGGGAGAAATGATTCTGGATGAATATGCAAAATCATTTCAGAATGCGTTGGGAGATAATAATGGGGATGAGTATATTGGAAGGGATGTGATAGGGGGCAAGAGGTTTATTGAGATATAGAAGGGTTTATTTAACAGGGTGTCGAATAAAATGAAGGAAGGTAAGTCGAGGGGGTTAGATGGAGTGGTGATTGAAATGATTAAGATTTTGGGGGAGGAAGAAAGGGATGCATTAAAAGTTTTCGAATTAATAATGAACGATGAGATACCTGAAAAATATAAATGTTTAGGGTGAGAATGATTTATAAGAGTAAGGGGAAATATAAAAGGGCAGATTGATGGCTATAGGCCAATTGCTGTAACTAGCGTAATGTATATTTTTTTTAGATGTTAACGCATTAATTATTCAAGAATTAAAATCACTAATAAGTACTACTACAGGTTCTAATGAGCCGGGCGTACTGAGTAAAAACCCCTTAGCAAATATTATAAGCCAGGGGAAAAAAATCATTCCATAACCGGCTCTGCTGGGAATCGAACCTGTGGTGTCCAAGCATATGACCTCGATATGATAGGAGACAGCAACGCTACAGACTAAACCACCATGTCAGGACCGTAATGTATAAATTGTTCATGAACATTATGAAGGAATGGATGGAAAGAGAATAGAGTGGGGAATTACAGCAAGGGTTTAGGAAGGATAGAAATTTAGGAGACTGCATATTTATTATTACTCATTTAATGAAGAAGAGTATTAGAGAGGGTGAGGGTATGGTGGTGAAATTTAGGAGAAATAAAGGAATAATAAGGAAGATGGCATTTATGAGTTACAAGAGATATATTATAAGAATTTTATGGAAGTTGATAGTGGTTCAGGGGTCATGTTTGGAAGTAATGTGGTGGTATTGAATAGAATAAGTGAGAAAATGGAGAGGGCATAAAGGGAAATGGTAAGATTGGTGCTAGGAAGCATGTTTTTATAGCTATTGAAGCTATTCAAGGGGAAATGGGGTGGAACCTTTTTGAAGATAGTGAGGCAAAGGCTAAATTAAAAAGATTTGGGAGGGTGCAGTTGATGAAAAATGATAAGGTGTGTAAATGAATATTGGTATGATAAGGGTAAGAAAATCAAAGTGGCATAAGAGGGTAATTCAATTAGCCCAAAAAAAATATATAAGAATAACATAGGCTTAAATTTGTGGCTTTGGGAAAGGATTAATATAACAAAGGGATGTGGATTATAGGAATGGACTAATGTGATAGGTAGTTAAGGAGGAAGGGGAGAGGTGAGTTGAGGGAATTAGTAAGTAAAAAAACTTTGTTATATAGAAATAAAGGAATTATATGGGAGGGTGATTTAAACGGGTATGATAGGGGAAGTGAATTATTATTTCAAGCCAGATTGGGTATTAAAACAAAAGTTAGAATGAGGCATTTTAGAAGTGAGGAAGATATGAGTTGCAGGCTATGTGAAGGGGGAAGAAGATGAGGATTTAGAACATATTTTGTTAGAATGTAAATAATTACTGAGAGATAATGTTACTAGGGAGGGAGGATTAAGTTGAGATGGGACAAATGATAGAGGATTATAATAGATTGGTTGGGATTTAAGGGGGTTGGATAGGTAGGGCAAAGGGATTGTTGGTAAATAGGGTTTTAAAGAATTAAGGGGTGGTTATTGTTTATAGACTAACAATCTATGATTGACTTCGGAGGTAAGGAGAAACCAAGGCATATTGTATCATATACCGTATATACTTATTAATGTAAATGTGCAGGAGATAGATGGACTCCCATGTACTGTATATGTTCTGATATTTATTCTAAATATGTAGACCGCTTTTATGCTATAACAGGACTGAACATTCTGCATGATGAGGACTTTGTCAACATGTTTTTTAGTGGTATTTAGATTACCTAATTGATGTAATAAATTTAGAAACCTTAAAAAATAGGGACGGATGGGATGATTTTTTGAAGTCGGGGTGGGGGCGGGGTTGGACAGAATACTTGAATTTCAGGGATGGGTCGGGGATTTTAATGTATGATTTAAAAACAAAATTAAATACTGGTATTAGAAAATCCTCATATAGAATAAAACTGCCAATAACCTAAAATGTTAAACTGTAATTAATTATTTAATCAAATTTCTAAGATTTAGACTTGTTTGTGTTAAGTAGCATTTCCTGCAGAATTTAACAAGGGCATGCATAATGTTTTCCCAAAAGGGCAGGGCATCTGGTCTAGGGCAGAGTCTTTACTTACTCCCCTCCCACTATACTTTAAGTGTCAAATGAAATTGGCTCTAATAAAAAATAAAATGAACTCTTTTTTTTGTGGGGGGGGGGAAGATTTATTTGATAATTATGTTTCATTGATTTATTAAAATGAATTTAGAAATTCATTTGAAATTGGTCATTTTTTAATTAAAATATTTTATTAAATGCATCCTATTGAGGTGTAGTTCTGGAAAGTGCAAATCAAAAGGGGATGGGTGGGGGAAGATGTATATAAAAAGATAAACATCAAATGATTTTAATTGCGACAGTTCCTGCTGTTAAAATATTGAATTGCATTTTATTCTTGATTCGCTTGCATACATTAATTGCATTTTATTAGACTTATTTTTAAACATTTTTTTTTAAAAATACTAAATATATAAACCTTGAAATAATTCTAACAGAACGATAAAAATAAAGGCAGTCAATAATAATATTCATTAGTTAAACAAATAATGTAGAGAAAAGAAATTCAGGCTAAGCTATTAGTTATCATTATCAATACTGTATATTGTTAATTAAAAACATTATATGCTTGTGAAGCATATGCATGCACTGTCATACCTCCAAAGCAAAGGTCTTTATTAATAGTTGTAGTTCCTAAGTTCAAAATGTTTATTAAATTAGAATTATCAGAATTTAGGGATCTTATATGTTTCTTTGATGAGCAAACCTATAGAAGTCACAGTCGTGGGGAAAAAAAAATGATTTACTTAATACAGATAAATGGATGAGAAACTAAGTTCAAACCAGCGTACCAATTTTACTCTTATGTAGTCTACATGTTTTAAATATACTGTAAATAATAGTTTTTTTAAGCTATTAATTTTTAAATTATAGCCTAGGATACATTAGATTAGATTATAAGTTGCAAAACTACTGTTTTAATGGGAATAAAATTATAATTGATTTTTTTTTTATTATTATTACCGTATTAAAAAAAAAAAAAGGTCAGGAAATGCTAGCTTAAGGTTTATATTAATTTATATAAAGCTATTTTTTTTAAAAACCAATATCATTCTGGGAATTATCTTTTTCCCGAACAGTCTAGTTCGGAAATCATCCCCGAATGTCAGTCTTGTCCATGCCTATTGAAAAATATGTTGTAGCTGGAGACTTTCTTATTGAAATGCCGTATTAAACATGGTATTCCTTTACTTTTCTTCTTACCTTAGAGAAGAGAAATATTGAGGATTATTTATCATAAGTTTAATTCTTTTTGATACTAAGCCATCCAGTTCTTTCGTTAATTTTTCTAGATTTAAACAATTACTTAGGCCTTTACAAAATTATTTTATTTTTACCTCCATTGATAATGCTTCTAATAATTAATTCTGCTATAATTTTGTAAATGTTTTTATTTTTTGTTGATTAACCCCTTCCGAGGGGAATTAAATTTTGAAATTTTGACTTTAAGGTGGTCTAATAAATATATTCTAAAACATTTAGGAATAAACTTATACATTTTTAAAACTGAAATTTAATACAGATTTTAAAAATCAAAACAAAAAAATTATAGCTCAATGAGAGGCACACAGTAGGGCTATATGTGCAAAATCGGGTATGGCCTATTTTTTCATCTCCGAAAACATTAATAAAAAAATATTTGTTTATGGTTATTTTCGATAAAAGTTTTGGATTCCTCATAAAATTTATAAAAAAATGACATTATATTCATTTTTACCTCTTATAAAACCAAAAATATGAAATTCGGCATTCTGTACCCCTGTAAACCATATTGTTTACATTGCAAGCATCAACATACATAGTGGCAATGGCCAATGGATCAAGTGAAACATTGTGCAAGTATTTCTAAAAATAATTATATGCAAATTTTGACATTTTAATGATGGATTATATTTATTTTTGATATTAAAGTTTTATCAAATAAATTAAAATATTAAATTGCATCCTAGGTAAATTTTATGATTGCGTGCTACGTCAGCGGCGTCTATTTTCAATATTAGGACCACCATTTTGAATTCTAATAAGATTTTTGGCAGAAAAAAAAGGTAAATTTTTTTTTATTCCTTATTATTCTAATTAATATGGATTTATATCATCCGCCCCCCCCCCAAAAAAAAAAAAAAAAAATATATATATATATTTGTTTTTAGCCACGAATTTTAATGCTTTGACAGCAGATTTCAAACTTTGCCAAGAAATTTAATCAGGTTTCTTTTTTTTCTCGGAAAACTAATAATTTTACAAATGAATAAACAAACAGTCTAGTATAAATATATATTTTCTAAAAATAATAAAAAAAATCAAATATTTTAGCCAAGTCTTAGCCCAATAATTAAACTATTCTAAAGCTATAACAGAGCTATCATTTGACCCTGACCATTAATATTTCAATAATTACGATGCCCCATGGAAAAGATTTATTAGTAACTTTTCAAATTTCTAAATTATCTAAAAAAAAGTCCCATTTTATTAGTTAAAAAATTCATATAAATTTAACGGTACATCACAGAGCAATAAGATTAGGCTTGTTTGAAAGCTGATAAAATTATTTTAAATTTGAGATAATTTATGCATGTCTGAGGTTAATATTGTTTAGATTATTATTAATATACTTATGATTTTCCGACGTTAGTAGCGCCTAATTAATGGGTTAAAGAATTAAATGAAACTAATACATTTGAATTGGCTGTCAATGATTGGCATTCAAAATTGCAAAAAAAAAATCTATAAGTTTAATATACCTTTTGACATTAAATTGTTTTCAATTTTTTTATGCAATTCCTAAATTTTACAAGTCACCTGCAGGATTTAGGTTTGTAACTGTTTGCAAATTTAGTGTATTTAATAATTTGTGATCTAGTCAATTTTATTTTTACTTTTTTTTTGTGTAATAAGATTGAATTATTTTTTCAAAATATTCATTTGAGAACTCAACTCTTTTAAGGTACTTTCATTTAATATTGTTAACACCTTTGAATTTGAGAACCNTTNTATCAAAATCCTGCATCATCTTAGATAACCACCTGAAGGATGNTTTAACATTTTTTTCTATTTAACACAAAATTTGTATTATTTTTGGAACATTCCAAGAAATTTTGAGATTTGCTATTGATAATTATATTTTTGCATTATTTTTTTTAAATGCAAAAAATCTGAATCCCAATGGGAATCGCCTATGGTTCAATTCTTACAAATCTTTTTTTTTTTTTTACTTTGAAATTTGCATGTTGAGAAAATGCATCGAGTTCAAGGCTTTTAGGAAAATTGATGATCTTTATTGAACCACCATTCTATGGTCTTTGACCTAGATATTTATCCTAAGGAACTTAAATTGAAAATAGGCAATTCCTTTTCTAAAGTGGTATATTTAGAAAATAAAACAGCTAAATTGTGATAAGAAAATTGTTTTTTATTTTATTTAATAGATTTTCAAACATTTCTGTTAATATTTCTAAAAATGTTTTTCATATTTGTAATACTTTAGATTTTCTTCATAATTTTGCTTTGCTTCTAAATTTAAGGCTATACATTGACTTTTCTGAAGATTGCCTTTTTAATAGTTAACTCAAAAATCTGGATTGGTTTAATTTCAAATTTCTGTTTGTAGTTATTGTGGCACATTTAAATTTTTTATTTTATCTTTTGTTACCTGATATTGCCCCAGAAGTCCAAGTTGATTATGCTGTTTTTTTCTCTAGGATCTCTGTTTTTCTATTGGATTAGTGAAATATCAGGATGTTTCACTTTAGGCCTGAGGAGCTGTGTAGCATAAAAGTTTTGTAACGGGTTTTTTTCTTTAATTTTTTGGCGATTTCTTTTGTTGAATTGCACTTCCAATACCTTTTTTCATGTTCTTGTTTAATGTTAGGGAGTTTTTTTAGAAAAACAGAACACAAGCTACCATTACAACCATCTGAATTACCAAACAAGCCATGGGAGATTAATCATATAGACCATAAATATCCATTGCCTTCAGGTGAATATTTGTTTGACTTGTGGATTTGTATACAAGATTTCCAATTATTGAAATAGTAATATTAACAGGCAGCTTAGAAAACATTAAAAAACTAGAAGAAATTTTTGCACTAATCGAAAAACCCTCATCAAATGCGCACGAATAATGGATAATCATTTAATAGCCATGATCTTGCAATGTTCTTCAGACAACAAAACAACAAGCATAGGAAGATAACACCCAAATGGCTTCAAGCCAACAGTAGCCTACACATAGACTAAATTGAAGATGAAAATTATCGAAGATGTTGAAAATATACACAGTATGACTCAAATTTCTCAGCAGTATTTTGTTCAATAGACCTCTAAACATAAGATTACATACAGTAAATGAGTATATACAGTACAATCACCGACACTACAGTAAATCAAACAAACATTACCAAAAGACCTATCAAGATGAACATTAACTCAAGCCCCAGGAGACACTGTACTGCTAAGACAAAAGAAACAAACTACAATCATGGTTTGAACCTGTTCCAGATACAGTTACCAAAGTAAATCAATCTATGATTGCCACACAGCGTCAAGGCCAAAACATCACTCGAGGTGTTTCTCATTTTAAAATGATAAAATACCATGAGAACACTGATCCTGAGCTAACCCAAATTATGAACACTAACATTTGAAGAGGCTAAACCAATATATGTATCAAAAAAGATCAAGCCCATGGGAGAGGAGACCTACAAAATTGACAGGAATCCTAAACAAGACATTTCTATGATCAAGGTATCCAAAAAAAAGAATATGCATTGTGGAAACACATAAAGCCTCCCAATAGCCTGTTGAAAGAATGAACTGAATCCTTTTGATTCTTTTATCGTTAGCCTTGAACTCTAAAGTTTCAAGATTGACTTTATAGTTATTGCAACAGAACACTTTATTTTAAAGAACTTTTAGGATGAAACAACACTTTAATCAGTTAATTTTAACATTTAACATATTGCAATGAAAATAAGATCAGAGGGGGGAAAAGGAGGTAATGCAATTTATTTATTCAACGTCTTAACAATCTGGTTATTAATAAAGGTAAAAATAGCCACGCGAGAACAAACCGAGAAATAGGTAGATTAATCATGATTAGCGGAACTGAAGCAATAGGTTGTCACCTTCTGTAATGTATTGAATATTTAATAATTTTTGGTTTAGTTTCAACGCTAAGTATGCTCGTTAACTTATTTATCCTAAACACCAACAACCATTTATAAGACAACAATCTTAGAGCATTTACTTTTGAAACAGATTTTTTTTTTTTAATTTTATAAACAAAAATATCTTATGTCAGTTGATGATAGAAGAAACAAGACACAGAAAGAATAGTTCAACTTCATCCTTTGTAGACTTAATCTTCTGCACTAATCCAAATATTTTCTCAAATTGTTTCGATCAACCCCTTAGGAAAAGCGATTATTCTACAAGAGTGAAAATTCTACACAAAGCTTCAGAAAGTCATTTAATAATTTTTACGACTTTAAATCAATTTTTTATCTTTTAGAAACTATCTTTATTAATTTAAAATTTGAAATTTATTTTTAAAACAAGAAAAATTTGAATTAGACTATGCATATTTAAAAAAAAAATTAGTCAAATCATCTCCTTACAAGTACCAATTTTTTTTTATTAATAATAATAATCTAAACAAAAAGAAAACACCTAAATGGAAACCAAGGCTGTTAAATAACAAATCAAAAAGAACTTCCTTTTTAATAAGTATATAAGAAATAAATCAACATTTTATTATAACAATTATAAAACTGCTCACAAAAGGGAAACATCATCAAGGAACAAGAAAAAACGATTACAATACCATTAATCAAGGAAGGAATAGAGAATTTACTATTTTCATACATATTAAGAAAAATAGCCATAAATACAACCATATCAATAAAATTAAAAACAATACAAAATTTAGAGACCCCACTGAAATAATTTAATCAAAATCCATTATTAACCAAATTCAAATTTTATTTAAATAATTTGCCAATATTTGAAGATTATGCCCCAGTAAAAGAAAACTCCAATAAAAAAAACAAAGAAATAACTCTTTATCAATGGCCGGAGATATAAAATTGTTTATGGGAATTAAAAATAAAGATTATTGTGTGAGAATGCAAATTTATTAAATATCCTAAATTGATAATTTGTAATGAAAATGAATTGATAATAAATAAGGAAAAGCCTTTATGCACTACTGAAAAAATAATGCAAGATACAACAATAATTATAATAATAATCAGGTAAAAGATTTAGAAATCATTTATGATTCAAAATTGTCATTTGATAGAAATATTAAAATAATTTAAGGGAAAATAAAAAAATAATGTTTGGGTTCATAAAATATAAAAAATTTTGATAAAATTATTGACAACTATTATAATTATACAGTCTATTATCGATTATGGCCAAGACAAATGAAAAGATTATAAATAACTCTAAAGATGTTTAGAAAAATGTATAATAAAACAATCAAATACAGACAATATACAATAGATCAACAAAATACCATCTCTCCCCTCAAAAAAAAAATTATAGAGAAGTTAACAATGAAAAACACAAAATTTTGCACATTAAGACTGTAATTAACCCCGCAGTCGTCACAGTATTTGTGAAATACATAATTCATTTTTAAAAATTAATTTCTAGCTATTGCGCTTAGCTATATTATAATACAGCCTTTAATGCTCCTAAATTAATGAGTTTTTTCATCTGTCAATTAGCCGGTGTTGTGAAGGCAACGCATATATCGATTTCCTTTGATTTTATCTCTCAGATACACCGCGACACGTATTTC
>PXIH01S0061741.1:2239-12623 GCA_003024985.2 Euperipatoides rowelli
CTCTGCTTGAAATAATACAATAAATAAATAAAAAATAAATAAATGACTATTTACAAAATAATAAAGCAAGCGACCACAAAGGCGCTACATCCGGGTGATCAAATGCTCAAAATTACTATTCTGTAAGTGAACTTGCATCCATATGGGCAAAGTTACACATTTAATATTTGATGTATGTTCTTATGATAGTAAATCATTATTTACATTTAATTGTTGTTGTATAGTTTATGAAATAAAGCCTTAATAATACTAATAACTTGATTTCAATTAATTGAATATTAATAGTATTAAATATTCCTCTTTCTAGTTACCTGATTTAAATTTTTATTTAAAGATTTTCAAAAATATTATAAAGTGAAATAATTCCAGTTCACACTTCTATCACTTTCTTACTTTTGAAACAAACAAAAATTATTGTTAGCTGTGTTTTAATTACTTTATTCAGCTTAGATGTTCACAAGAAGTTTGTGTGTGTGTGTGTGAATTTAATGTCAATTCATATTGGTTTTTATTATTTTTTAATACATTTATCTTTTTAGAAAACTGTCAACAAACATTGAGATTATTGTTTATTTTATTTAGTTTGCTGAATTATTATTATTTCCTTTATTCTCGTATGGAAGGATTTGAATTGCTAATTCCTAATTACCAGAAATTTAATTTTTTTTTATTATTTTGCAGCTTATTAATTCTCATCATTAAATTTTTCAGTTAAACTCTCACCCCCCCCCCTCCTGTTTAATTCATTATATATTCTGTGCTCTAATTAAATAGTGTCAAATTATTATTTTTTATTTATTATTTCACAAAATATAATAAAAAAATACATTTCAATGTTTATTAATATGAAGTAGAAGTAACAATGAATTGTTGAAACATTTCTACTCGGTTTAAATTTGAGGTGATTTAAAAAATATAGACAGCAACTCGTCAATTCTGGGATCACAGTAATTAAATTAAATTTTTTTTATCCATTTAAAACACTACTTTTAACTGAATTGCTTGAGACAAAAAAAAAAAAAAAAAATTTTTTTTAGTACAAAAAAAAAAAAAAGTGTATGCTAATTTTATTTTCTCTATTTGAATACACATGGAAAGGACGTTTTTCTTTTTGTTGTTCACTGCAAACTAGGCTATATGTTAATAATGAAATAAATATGAAAGGCAGAGCAAATTTAGATTAACTCACAAGTTTTATTCTCATTTTTATATTATTTCTAATATAGGACTAGATAGATAAATAGTTGGATAAATAGTTAAATAAATAGATAGATAAATCAATATAGATAGGTAGAAGGATGGAGGAAGTGAGGGAGAAAGATAAATTAGATAGATAGATAGAGAGATAGATAGATAGGTAGGTAGGCAGGTAGGTAGATCGGTTGATAGGTAGATAGATAGATCAATTGATCGATAGATAGATAGATAGATAGATAGATAGATAGATAGATAGATAGATAGATAGACAGATAGCTCGATCGTTCGGTCAGTTGGTAGTAGATAGATAGATAGATAGATAGGTAGATAGATAGATACTGTAGATAGATATTTGGTTGATTGATTGATTCATTCATTCATTCATTAATAGATAGATAGATATATAGTAGTCTTAGTAGGTAGATGATACAGTAGATATATACACATAGATATAGGCAGCCAGGTAGGTAGATAAATGGTGGTATCTAGATAGTCTTTAGAGAGGTGTAAAAGTATGAATGGATAGATAGATAGAGATAGGACTAGGGACAACCTCGCTGGACTATAGTTTGTTGTTGTCCATCATATTTGTATTTGTATTTGAATACACTTTTTAAGCCTAAGCTTTTCTTTTTAACACATTAAAAAAAATTATTATAACAGTAATACCAATGCTGAAAAATGAACACAGTTGGTTTCACAATATGAGTGTTCATGTTAATTGGGCTATGAATTATAAATGTTTGCAGTTTGACTGAACAATCTGTCATGCAGAAAGGTAGTCCTACCTTGTGGAATAGGTAGTATTAATTTATTACTAATAAAAAATATTATCCATATTTATTTGACTAAATTTATTTTTATTTGACTAAATTATCTGGATGTTCATCTATATTATGTTTGACTTTAATATTTTGTTAATCTTATGTAATTTTAAAACAATAGCATCAATTTTACTATTTAGTTTATACAGTATATGCATAAAAAAGAGCTTTACTATTTGATTTTGAAATCAATGAATTTAAGCAATTTATATTTGTTTGCAAAGGATATATCTGAATAATATAACTTCATGGTGAAAAGAAGTCATTTATAACTAATGTGTTTACTATTTTCAACATCTCTAAGGAAATTCAGCAAAATTGTTCTGTTTTGTTTAATCTGAGGTGTTTTTTTTTTTTCTTCTTTCTAAAATAAGATTTTGAATTGCCAGTTGAAACTGTAGCTCAGACCTGTGAGACATTAAGTTACTATGAAAAGGTTACTTACTTAAGAAGATTTGAAGCTAGTGAAAAAAAAACATTAGCAGGAAATGTAAGCATTCAACTTTATTTCCTTTTAATAAATAATAGTCTTTAGAAATAATTGACCTAGGCACCTTCTTTACACGCATGTCCATTAGGCGGGTTAGGGTGACCATGTTTATCACTACTGGCAGCAATCATTAAGAGCTAAGAAAAATTCATGAATAATTCAAGAAAAATTAAAGGTTTTATTCATTGATTTATGGCGGCATCGTTTGTAGTTTATTTTTAATGTTTGAACTATTGGAACTTTTGTATTAGTGTTTATATATATACAAATGGCTGAAGTTTTATAACAAAAATGAATGCTAATGACAAAACTTCCATTTTTTTCACCTAATAGTTCTATTTGGGTTGCTATTTGGTCTTACCATTGACAGCTGTGTGACTATTACAGATCTGTGATAGGCCTACTTTTTCAAGCTATTTGTCCCTCTGTGACAACAATGTGATCATTACAAACATTTCATACCTTTAGTATAGTTATTTGTTCTTACCTGTGAACAGTGTGACTATTATAAATCCATGATCTCTTTTGCACAGTTATTTATGCCAGAAGTGATTACGTCAGGATTGTAATAAACCTGTGATCTTTGTTTCACAGCTATTTGTTACCAGAAATAACAACAGAATGGATATTATAAACTTTATTATCTCTTTTGCAGTTTTTAGTTCCCATCAGTGACAACAGTTTGAAATAAAAACGCTGTGACTTATTTGACAGTGACAACAGTATGGTTATCGCAAACTTGTGATTCTTTTACACATCTGACTGTTTCACCTACCAGTGACAAAATCAAGATATTATAAACCCATGGTTTCATTTGATCAGCTATGCAAAGGCTTATTCTCAACAGTGACAGAATAATCCTTTCTGAATAACTATTTCAAATCCATGAGCCTTCTGCAAAGTTATTTTAAAACTTACATCATTGAAAACTCACAAAATAGATGTCGACCATAGGTTCCCAAACTTATTTGACCTACAGCCCCTTTTTCAGAAAAAAAATTACTCANAATAATAAAATTACAAATAATGAATGGCAAAAAATAAAAATAAATTGTATTTACAAACTAAAAGTTCCTTACAAAGGATACAACGTCCATAGCGGACGCTACATCCGGGTTTATTAATCTATATGATCTGTAAAGTATAAACGATCGTCAACCATCAGCCCCAGATCCCTAAAACAATGAACTCTTTGAATCTCATTGCCGTCAATGTAAAAAGTAGGGATCGATTCAAATTTACCCATGAGTAGATAGTTAGATTTAGAATAATTTACCTTTAATGCCTTATCTTTCATCCATGTAGAAAATAAGTCGATTTGAGACTGAAAATTCAATATATCATTATACGAATCAAGAAATGAAAATAACTTTAAATCATCAGTGGAACTGATTACATTGTCAAAATTCTACCTATGTCCTACAACATAGCAAAGAAAGATGTTGTTGGAAATAACTTAAGACACCTTGAAGCTTGAAATTATAAAATTATTTTTAAAATAAACCATAGTAACATTCACATTACACACAGAAAATTAAGATAATGAAGAACAATATTAAAATAAATATCACAATAATATTAAAAATCACTGTGAGAAGGATGAACCTGGTGTATAAGTTTATTCCTATACGATTTTAAATAATTTATTAGACCACCTAATAGTAAAAATTTCATAAATCACTTAAATGAGTTCGGGGAAAAAAGGAATAATTAAAGGGTTAGACCTGTTGGCGAACTTGACCACTGATCGTTATATTAACTTGAATTTTCTTCTCTTCTTTCTGTATGCTTCCACTACATCTTATTCAACCCTCCGTCCAAATTCCACCCCAAGCTACTAAAGCCCCTTGATTTTTTACAGCGCACCCAAGGGGCATTTTTGCCCACTTTAAAACTATGATGAAGATGGTCTTTTGGTTTTAGTGCTAGCCTATAGTAAAAAAAATGTATTTATTCCAATTAGGTTTGTCCTATTAAAAATAACATCACTTTTTAGCATGTACCTCTCGGTGTTTAATTTGGCACCTTATGTGTATAGTTTCTCATTTGGGAATCTTCTAAATGTAACTTACAAGTTAAACAAATTGGGAATTAGAAATAAGGGCACTAAAAGTTAAAATTTAATTTCAAGAAATTAATTTTCAAATATTGGACATGGGAGGAAGTTTTTTTTTTTAATTAACTTAAAATTTTTAGAGAAGCGAAGCACTTTGATTTTTTTTTTTAAACCAAGCAGATTTTGAGTACCGGTACTATAAACTTTAGCATTAAAAATTAGACTTACTTTGATTCGCTACATCAATGTCCATAAATTTCAACTCTTAAACATATTTCCAAATTGTGTAGCATCGCAAATACAATTTTTTGTTGGAATAGTCTTATTAACGCAATAAATAAACTTTCCAGCTATTATAATCATTACCTGATCAATTAAATGGCCAACCTCTACTGACACTATCATCCTAATAAGTTCTGGAGCTAAAAAAACCATCTGTGTTATTAATACAGTGCAAATAGCCACAATATCATAGTAAATATTAGAAGATTCTGGGACGTCATAAATTGAAAACTTTCTTAATAATTTTGAACCGCTTAAAAATTCAATTCCGCGTAACATTTTCTACTGAAATAAAAAGACCAAGATTGTATAAATGTTAGTACTTAAAAATGAAAAGATGGCGTTGAATTTTAATAGCTGATCACGTGCAGTCATGGAGTAGTCGCAAATGAGTATACAGTGAATGATACACCTGGTTGTAGTTATTTGCTTGCTGATCTCTAGCCTTATTTATATCAACGTCCGATATAATAATCATGTTGCAAATTTATTTGCATTGCAATTATATTTTTTGGAATTTGACAATTTAAAGCTGATCCACAATCTTTTTATTAATGTATTGGAAGAATATAACATGGCAGTTGTTTTTTTTTTAAAAAGAATATAGCCTAAAAAATGTTAGACATAGTGTGAATATTTTGATGCAGGTGGAACCCAGAAACAAGATTTCAACTTTTAGTGGCCTATGGCTAGATAACTAGTTTTAATAATTACGGTACATTAACCGTTAACCTTAAATTAAAGATTTGTTAATTCACAAATTTACTTCCAGAAAATATACGTGCATCAAATAACATTACTATACTAATTCTAACAAATAAAAAAATAATCGTTAAAAAAACAATAGCATTTTTCATATCTAAATCCGAATTTTATAATAAAGCAAAATTTAAATCATTTAAAGGGCATAATTACACTTTGATCTTAGCTGAGTAGAAATGTGGGTTCTGGAACAGTTTCGGTTCAAAGTTCACTTCCTGTTCCAGAAAATACAAGGTGGCTGTCTTCCTGCTCCTGTTTCTTAAAGGTATAGCAATTTTTTAGGCAAACACTTAAAGTTTAAGATGTCACATGAAATCTAAAATGGCCATCTTCCTGTTCTATTTCTTATAGTTATAGAGGGTTTTTAGGC
The DNA here is from genome assembly GCA_003024985.2 of Euperipatoides rowelli. Taxonomy (NCBI): domain Eukaryota; kingdom Metazoa; phylum Onychophora; class Udeonychophora; order Euonychophora; family Peripatopsidae; genus Euperipatoides; species Euperipatoides rowelli. The sequence continues at coordinate 8,221 of PXIH01S0061741.1, forward strand.
TTACATTACTGGTTTATGATATCATTTCTAGTGGTTTCTGGAAGTTGGAACAATCTAGGTCAAAGGTCACGTCCAGTGTGAAGCACTTACGGTCCTGCACAGTGGGTACTCTCTGTTCCAGAAAGGTATTTGAGGTTTTATAGGATATGATGTCACTTCAAGTTTCAGAAAGTCCAAGATGGCTGTCTTCCAGTCCTGCACAGCAGCCATTTCCATTGCCAGAAAATCCAAGATGGCCAGCTTCCGGTTTTTGGAGTTTTGATGTCAAGGTTTTGTTCAAATTTTTTTTTGTCCATATGACATCACTTCTGGCCCCAATTAACTTCAAATAAACTCCTGAGTTTGCCCAATAATTTTCAAGATGGTGGTACTTCTGGTTCTGCAGTTATGACATCACTTCCATTTTCACTCAAAAAGTGAATTTTTATGAACTACTTTCAGTTGCCCTAACCTCGTTTTCAATAAGCTATTTGAACTCTATGCTTTCAGGCACCCCACTTTAATTTTTTTTTAAACAGACATTGTTGAGTAATAGTTGTTTTTGCTACCTTAGGATAGTATAATGCATAATTCTTTTTAAAATACTGTATCTCCCCAAACGTTGTCCTAGAACAAGGGATTTAAACTTATGTGCATAAAACATTGAGCTCAACAACTTTTCTATTGGGACCTTGCTCCTCAAAATTAAATTTTTCATGTTTATAATAACTTGCCATATTAAATCTATACCTTTCCATGTTAAATTTTTTAAGAAAGGTGAAAAATATTCTAATTTGTTTGGTCCCTACTATTATTTATGGAAGGCATATCATGGGGAAGCATTTTGTAACACGACTAATCAGATTGCGATGTGGATGATAATATTATAGTCAAGAGTGTATGGGCGTACATGAACATGTTATAACATGTCTTTTTTTCCTAGGAAATTAAAAGTGTGTACATGTAATTCCGAAAACATATATAAACTCATCTTATTTTTCAACCATAATCACTTGACTTCAGACCCTCTAGTGGTAAGTTAAAAAACAATTCTATATTAGAGGCCAATACAGCAGAGACCAATGCAACAGAGATAAATTTCAACATGAAAATTAATTGTGATAAAGAAATGGATGCTTTATTATGAATACTTGTCAAATCAGAAATAACTGAACCCACCACGGAGATAAATTCTACAAGGAAATAGATAATTTATGGTATGAGCCATATCATTATCAAAGGTACAGTGAGTCATCTATGGTAAGTTATTATGATAACAGAAATAAACAACCTACAGAAACTAATTGATGAAAAACTGGTCAAATAATGACTATGACTAATGAAAAAAATCTGATTAACTAAAATAAAAGAAGAGAAAATAGAGGATTACAAATAATGAGAATACCAATCGTGAATAAATGCCTATCACTGATAGAATATCCATCCAATCCGATTGATGACATATCACTATTGGAAATATTAAATGACATACCATTATCAGAAATAGGTCTACAACAACATCCCTTTGCTTTCCTCCCAGAGCCAGAGTCATCAACCAAAACTCTAAAACCTAATACCATAGAATCTTCAACCCCAGAATCAACCATTGTATGCATAGAGCCCATCACCATAACAATACAATCTTAACCCTTTAAATTGACAATATCCCAGACATGTAAGAAAAATTAAAGCTAAAAAAAAAATAAGGTGAAAAGAGAATGCAAATATGTGAAAAAATGCTACACAAGTTGATGTCAAAAGCCTGAATGGACTCTTGGAGTTTTTTTTATTTCTGCAAAAACCACAATGCCTCACTTTTACATGTGAAGCAATGTACAGCAGTTATTACATATAAAACATACAAAAATAAATCCTTTATTTGGTATAAATGTTAATTTTTATAAAAAAAACACAGTATTATTCCTTATTTATTGATAAATACCTTTGCTTAATGTTTCTAAAAAAAAAAAAAAGTAGTTGCTGTTAATAAAATAAATAAAAAAATATTAAAGTATATAATGTTTTGCAAATTTACAGCATCTCATTTTCTTTTAAATTTTGGTTTCTCCAAAAGACAGTTCAGTGATAGCTTTCCTCATCCATATATGACAGTTTATTTACATTCAATTTATCAAAAACCCCTGCTTTTCAGATATAATCATGTGACAGTACAACCATCAATCACATCTCCTCTTCATGTTTCCATGTGACAGGACTAGCATTAATCACATGATATCTGTTTCATGGTTACTGACCTTGTTCAACAGATTATTTTAATATGGATGTGCACTATGCTAATCGTCCATACAGTCATTCTGCAGCTTTTTTTTTTTTTATCTTTCTGAGGAGTCCACCATTTTATGTATATTTTAAAAACTCATCTAACAAACAAAGTTGTTGTTTTTTAAAAAAAAAATGTAATTTTTATATAATGTATTTCTGCTTGACAGTTGTCTTTAATTCAGTTTTGAAATAGTCAAATAGTTTTATATTTTTTCCTTTACAGGAAGATAAACAGCCCTAGCATAAATAAATTTTATATACAATAGTTTAGTAAAACCTATATTAATAGATCCGTGTTATTAGACTGCTGTCTAAAAAAAAACCATATATATTAAAATTAAAATATTGAGAGGCCACGTATCTTAAACAACCCTCTGTCTTATGCAACCATCTGTCTAAAGCAACCATCTGTCACTATTTGTCTTAAGCAACCATATGTCTTAAAGGTCAATTGTAACAGATTTTTTTTTATTATTGATCTTCAAAAATAATTGGTATAAAAAAATTCCACTGAAAAAAAAAAATTTAAAATGCATAAAAAAAAAAGTTATTTAACCCTCGAGCGGGCGCACTGACGCACAGAGTGCGCCAGTGCATCTATTTTAATTGATTAAAGCTTTAATTTTACTTAAATTTCCTGTCAGCACAAATTATTCTCTCTTTATATGTTTCTTTTTCAAATGAAAAGATTGAATCAATTGTAGCGTCTAAAAATATCTTCTTTTTTTATATTCTTAGTCTTGGCGCACAAAGTGTGCCACGCGTCCAATGGTGAAAGTAAATTTATTCCAATTGCTTTTTAGTTGTTGTCTATATTATTTTAGTNTAAAATGGACAGAATTATATTCTGATAATAATTTTACAAATATAATAATGTATTTTAAACTTTGTAAGTTGAAAATTATTTGTTATAGACAATTTATAGAAAGAAATTTTTTTTTTTTTTTAAATTAGTTATTAAATTAGACAAATTGTTTACCCTTCAGTTTTTTTCCTGTTTTTTATGTTTATTTTGGCATTATAAATTTTAAAATATGTTTATTTTGTGTTTAGTTAGTCAAACAAAAATAAAATTTTCAAAAGAAAATTATTAAAATAATAAATTTATCATTTTTATTTACTGGCGCCTGCTCGTGTTATAATTTTTAATGTGCCCACTCGAGGGTTAAAGATAAAATTAAGACTATTCCTATCCTTTGTCTAAGATTACAAATTGAAGATTTCACATTTTTGGGGGGGGGTTTGAGACAAAATACTTTCTACAGCTGTTTTCTTTGTAATGTTTTAACATGTAAATAGAGGTATGTTCATCTTGTATTAAAGGTCATTTTGATTTTTAAAAAAAAATAAATTGGGTCATAATACCACAAAGGATGAATTTGATATGATTTTTTTACAAGTAATTAAACAATTAGTGCATAGGATTTCCAGCCTTGAGCTGACAAAGATATGAAATATTCTATAGTTAAGTATAGCAAGCTCTATTCATCTCTAAATTATGATGTCACAAAATATCTCCCCTGGTGTGTACAGTAGACAATGTTGTTTTAAGGGGGGAAGGAGCTAAAGACAATTATTTTGAAAATTAAATTGTAACTAACTATTTTTTTTTATTTTTTTTTTCTAGTGGATATTTTTTTTAGTAAAAACCTTTGAAAATCAATAATAATAAAAAAAATTGAAAAAATCTTACATTTGACCTTTAAGCAACTATTTGTCTTAAACAACTACTGTATTTGTCTTAAGAACCTACCTGTCTTAAGCAACCATTTGTCTTAAGCAACCATTTGTGTTAAGCAACCATTTGTTTTAAGCAACCATCTGTTATAAGTATACAAGCCATCTTGTTTAAGCAGCCATCTTGTTTAAACAGCCATCTTGTTTTTCTATTCCACTTGTCTTAAAGTATACTGTATTATGAATGCCTCTTTCAATTTCATTGATTTATGTATATTTTTGTAAAAAAAAAAAGCTTTTTAACTAATCATTTTGTATAATATTTGGTCTAAAACACATCAAAATTCAACTTTTATACCAATATTTATCAAAATTTAAAAAGGTCAAATGTAACGGATTTTTAAATTTTTTTTAAATTATAGATTTTCAAAGATAATTACTATAAAAAAAATTCCACTGGAAAT
>PXIH01S0061769.1:0-10137 GCA_003024985.2 Euperipatoides rowelli
TGACTATATATATATATATATATATACAGTATATATAAATACTGTATATATACTTAGAATATTTAACAATGTGTGTGAGTAAATCCACAAAGATTTATTGCCACTGAGCAGAATATGAGATAAAGAATTTGTTATATCGAGGTTTAGCTGCAATTATTTTGAACTCATGGTGAGGCCTAGTTTATATCCGAAATGACAAAGAAAATTAAGATAGGCTACCTTAGATTTTTGAATGATAGATGAGGTGTGTTATAGCAATTAAAATTATAAAACTTAAAATTGGTTTATTATGTTAAATTCAGTTTGAGATTCAAAAAGGATTACTAGCATATATAATTAAATATTAATTTATTTTCAATCCTTCCCTTTAAAATCCTACATTTCACCTACTCATTTCCATTTACTACCATTCCACTTGCCAAAGCAAACAAAATTAAAAAAAAAACAACTGGATTTCTTAAGGCCTTTTGCTTAATGATATTTGAGAAAGGATAGGAGGTTTCATTTAATTTTTTTTAGATCTTTAAAGCAGTGATTTAAAAATATAAGTACAGTATGTATAATGATTTTCTACTGTATTTTTAAAATATTGGCACAATTCAATAAAAACAGAGTGATTGTAATTATTATAGCTTAGTATTTTAATGGAAATTACAAAAACTAAACAAGAAAAGGAGAGAAAGAGGTGACATAAAGTCCTATAATCTAATGATAAGTGTACAAATTACTGTAATTTTAGTAAACTCAAAGAAGTATTATTATTTATAGAAACTAGCAATGTTTGTAAAAGAACTAATGCTGCAGACACATTTAGAGTTGAAATTAATATCTAAAAGATGGTGACAATACAGGTGAGCCCTTTGATCTAATTTGTCATCATATTACATAATTATATGTATTATACATTCTGATTATGCAGCCTGTGATAACCTAATTGTCATATTTACTGTATGGGAAAAAGGGGTGACAGAAAATCAATCAAAAGAAAACATCCTTTATTAATAATAAATAACATAAAATGTTGGAGAAATAAATTATTTTATTTCATCCATTTATTATAACCCCCTCCCCCCCCCACTAAACTTGCCAATTTAAAGTGTCCAAAAATAGTAACCTGGTATTTATATCACTGGGGAAGGGAAGTATGGGAAGGATATGAGAATATGGGAAGGACTGAATCCCAGGCTGCCAAAAAAAATTAAAAAGATGGTTTCCTTTTTTAAGGTGTGCTTCAAAATATTTAAATTAAAAAAGAGTATTTTTTTTTCATATTTTATTGATAATTTAAAACAAAGTAGAAAATTTTCAAAATTCAAATTTGATTTCAACATTTATTCTGTATTCCTGCTAGAGCTTATCATTTCCTGTGGATTAACCATTCCCAGCATTCCAGCAATTATAATGTTACAATCATATATTACAATCGGGGAAAATATTAAAACTAATACTTTAGAACTATTTGCTAGATAATGAATTATTATCTTCCATGAGTATCTTTCAGACTTTTTATTGTCATATAGAATTATTATTTTCCTTGTGAAATAACTTGAATAAGAAAAGGATTAATGCCCCAAACCAGCAATATTTGCGACCATAGCCAAAACAGAAAGAACCTCTTATTTTTATTAGACTCGACAGTAAAGGATACATTTCAACTTTTTGATGCGAAAAACAGGAAAAATTTCCTATTTTTGGAGAAGCCGTGTTACAAATTTAATATTCTGGGAGGTGTAAAGGGACCAGTTCAATATTTTTAGGAAAAGGAATTGAACCAGATTCCTTATTTTTGAGTCTGATCGAAATGAGCCAAATTCAAAATTTTGGGAGTCAAATTTTACATTTTAGTAGAACAGTTACAATACTAAGTAAAGTTTTGCTTGTCAAATTTGTAAAACACTAATCTCACGCACTGCCTCAGAATATCTTCACTGTGTTGTTTTAGCTTCTGCAGATAAATACACATTGCTGTACTTAAAATCCATCAATGTTTAAATAGTTTTTTTTGTATTCCTTTCCTTCTTTTCTTTTTTAAAAAATTCAAATGTTATTGTGATGTAATTATACCCTAATGTTCACCTCATGGAACCCATTCCCCCAGGGTTCCAGGAAACTCTATGTGGGAAACACTGGTCTAAAGTCTATAACATTTTTTAGTCCTACATTAAAACTACAGAATCAAAGAATTAATTTAAAAATTATTATTTATCACTCTATTTTATTGTCTAAATCGATTTTTTAAAAAATTTTTAAGTCTTTTAGACTTAAAACTGTATTTAAAATAAATAAATAAATAAAAATAAAGATTTTGTTTGATAAAGATTTACTATTTTTTTTTTTTAATATTACAATTCATAAGTTTATATAGAAATTTAATTGACAGTAAAACCAGGTTGAAACAAGAACTTGGAACTTCCCTATTAAATGAATACAAGCTTGTAACCTGATAAAAGATGATTAAATCCCCAATATACACCATGGTCAGTCAATCAGAGAAATTTCTTTTTAACAGATATTTTTAAACTCATTATTTGTTAACTGTAATGTGACAAGTAAAAACAATCAGATAACCTCAAAAGAAATTTCAAACAATTTTCAGTTAAATGCCAGAATGACCTTAAGAGAATTGTCCTATCCAATTTACTCCATGCAAAAAAAAAAAAAATCACTTTCCTGATTGGTTCTAGTACTTGAACTTGTCCAGTTTAGAACCGAAGAAAGAGAGAGAAATAATTGAGTTACAGTCCATCGAGGGTTGGGTAAATTTTCTTAGAGACATTTCAAGATCAAAGCAAAGGGTAGATTGTGTTAAAGAAGATGGAAATCAATTTTTTTCATGATTGTTACACAGATATGATAGTCTCTAGTGTCCAGTTAAACATCACAATGAAGGGCAACACGAATATTCATTTTGATTGAAAAATCAACTTAAAGGTAACATGCAATGGTTTGTAAACACTTTTATTTATCATTTATTTTGAAAGATAATTATTTTAACAAATGATTCCACTTGTTATAAACAAATAAATAAGTTAAAAAAAAAATTATGAAATATGAAAATAAAAAAATTGTCTTAGTCTGAGATTACATTTTACTTGATGTAGCTTGATATTATTTAGTGACATCATGTGTAAACAATCTAAGATAGCAGGTAGTAGGGATCATCATTACTTCTAACATTGAGGTTGTTATTTGTTGCCTAGAAATCTATATGCTTTTCATATTTAGTTATTATTCAAAATAACCTCGGATGGGATACCCATGTTGAATCTATGCTAAACAAAATCAACAAAAAGATATTTGTCATTTATAAATTGAAGAGACTCAATGCTAGTGTCCAAATTATGATTAGGGCTTACACTGTGTATATTAGACCTTTGCTAGAGTAATGTGACCCAGTATGGAGCTCTTCATTAACAAAAAAAAAAAAATCCATGATCATCGAGTCTTTTCAGAGAAGAGTTATGAAAATCATTTCTAGAGACCAATATAAAAACTATAATGATGCTTTACTACTCCTCAATTTAAAATCACTAGCTGATAGAAGAGTGGATCTATCTCTTCAGTTTGCTCTAAGCTTTTTTGTAACCTTCCCTCAATATCTAACCACAGACTAACATGTAATTCTGGAAAGCACATCATACCTTTTTCAAGAACAAAGAGATTATCAAACTCACCTATCATTAATTGTATTAAGCTGGTAAATGGTTTTGAGGATAATTAACATTGTCTATTGATATTAATAAATGTGATTAGAGAGTTATCTGTGGCTGCATCTTTGAACTGTTACATGAAATTTTGTTGTATATAATACACTGTTACTCTATTTACACTAATGCATACTATACTGTATAATTGACCTTATTATGATCCTAGTTATTGTAAAGAATCCTACATCCATTTTTGGGCCAAGGATTTTTCAAATTTTTCATTGTATTTGTGCCTTTAAGATTAAATAAAAACTAATATAATAAAAATAAGAATATTTGCTTCTATATGCTAGTTGTTCTAACAATCTTCTAGGATAGCAGCAAGGGATCACCAATATGTCTATCATTGAGGTTGTTATTTATTGTCTAGAAATCTATATGCTTTTCCTAATTAGTTATTAATATTTGCTTCTGTTAGTTATTCATGACACTGCCAAAGGCAGTTAAGTAAACAATCTTTCAGCAACTCGCTGAAACAATATAAATAAATCATAAAGTAAACCACATAACATTGTAATGCCATACACAAGGGAGTAAGGATGGTCAAACTGATAGGACTGGCTCTCACTAGATCAACCAAATAAAAACAAATATAAAAATAAACAAGCTAAACCGACACAGATCATCCATGCCCCCCCCCCGTACCATAAGGCTAATCACATGCAGGCCATCAGTACCCACTTTTTGCCCAATGCCATAAGGTTAAACTGTGCAGAACATCATAACCTCTTTCCCCCCCCCCACATCATATAGCTAAACCATGTAGAACATCAGTGACGTCTTTTTTGCCCCATGCCAAAAGGCTAAACTATGCAGAACATCAGTACCCTCTTTTTTGCTCCGTAGCATAAGGTTAAACTTTGCAGAACACCAGTCCCTCTTTTTTGTCCCATACCACAAGGATAAACCTTGCATAACATCAGTGCCCTCTTTTTTGCCCCGTACCATAAGGCTAAACCCATGTTTTGGCCCCATACCATAAGGCTAAACCGTGCAGAACATCAGTACCCTCTTTTTTGCCCCGTACCATAAAGCTAAATCCATGTAGAAGACCAGTGCCATCTTTTTTGTCTTGTATCATAAGGACTTTATATATAGAGTTAATAAAGGCATACCTCGCTAATATGGTGGTTAGTGAAGTGAATTCCAATTCCCCCCCCCCCCATCCTTTCCAGTACCTATAGAAAGCCTTAAAACATGTTTATAATAAACTATCATATACTGTATTAAATGCACACTAGTGTTAGGTTTGGAAAAACTGATGCAAAAAGTAATAAAAGACTTGTACTGCATGATAGAAATAATAATATTTACGCTGAAAAAAAAATGATAATAATATATTAATTGAAAGTGACAAGACAGTGCCATATTAGCGAAATGCTCAAAGAGAGATATTGCTGTACCTATTGGAAGGGATGAAAGCCGCTCCAAGCAAGTATGACAATAATTCCTGTGTGTGTGTGCAACATTATTTTATTACTAAGAATGTGCACATATGCAAATCCAGCCTTATGAACAAATTAACATGATTTGCATGTGTAATGGAAGTTGATTGTTTGCCTCATTGTCTACAATCTCATGATTGATCAGATCATAAATATGGAATTTACTATAAAATAGCAAATGTCTCATTGAGAAAGTAAACAATGCCCGGACGTAAATCAGTTTTTTACTTCCCACGGCGAATCAACACAATAAACATCAAATAAATGAAATAGGAATTTGTTACAGGATATTGATAAAGAAAAGCTTAACAGAAACAAGGTAAATTCATGGCAATATTAATTAATTTAAACAAAACAACAAAAATTCAGCGTGGAGTTGTAGATCATTTTATTTTACTCCAGTCGAACATTTGGAATGAAAAATGTAGAAAAATAATATAAAATCTTACTAAATAATGCATTTTTATTTAATAAAATCATATATTTTAGGCTTCAAACTGTGTTCCACGGAGCTCCAGAATTCTGCAATTAAAATCATTTGCAGAAGTTCCGCAAGTAAGTTAAGATAAAAATTTAAAAAAATTAAATCATTTGTAATAGTTATTCGAATGGTCATTCATAACTAAATGTTATTCATTAGAAGGCCTAATTATTCAAAATGGTGCACTTATTTGGATTACATGGAAACATTCACCTGAACCTTAAATTAACTAAAAACTAGAAGGGGGGGGGGGGAGCACAATTACTTGTAACATGGCACAGCTAGAATTTCTTTCAAAGTGATGAAAGGTTTAAGTGTGGTGATGTCGCACTTGTTTGACGATGGTGCATTTTGCCTAAGTTTGGCACACCTATTTGGTGGGGTGCCATTTGATGGAATTCTACGGTGTATATTTTCAGAATAAATGAAATTAATGATAGTGATTTTCGCTTCCAAACACTTTAATGGGAGTTATTAAAATTGTTTTAAAATTATTATTATTTTAAATTTTGGTCAGTTACACTGCTGACTCCTGGTCAGAAAATCCAATCCAGTATAAAAAGTATTCCAAGAAGATTAGGATAATACACTGGAATTCACATTTATTAGATGTACAGAATCAGAACTTCATAGGACAATACAAGACAGTATAGAGATTCGCAGCAGTGTTTGGCTGTTATCCAATTTATTGTCTACCTACTGTTTATGAGCTTATTTTGTATCCTCTTCATATGGATTTTGCTCACTTTTTGCTCTGAATTCATGTTGCCATTATCATAATGAACCTGGTTGTTGCAATAATAAAATACCTAATCAACTATTTTTTGTTAGTCGCTCATACTCTTCCTCATTTCATTCCATTTTCACTCCTTTCCCCTTACAAATTTTATACCATCCCAACAATTCCCTTCCCCTTCAGACTTTCTCCTCCCATTTAACCAACCAAATTTCACTCATCCTATCCATTCCCCATATCCCCAAAACCACCCAGTTTACCAGTACCTACTCTTTATATTTTGATCTGTCCTACTTTAAACCTTCCTATCTTTATTATGTTTTTTCTTTCCCTTAATTTTCCACAAACCAGAAGCACGTGGGGACAGGGGTTCTCCCCCTCCCCACATAAATAATACATAACCCCCCTCCTCCAAATCTCCTCTTCCTGACCTAAGTTCTAATATTACTTGCCCTTTCCTTTAATGCAACTCATTGTCTAGATCATTTCCATACAAATTTCCCTCATCCTTAATAACCTTCATATTCTGACATATATTTAATGATTTTTTTTAGAATTCTTCCATACCATGACATTTCCCCTTCAATCTTACTAACCTCTCAATTTGCTTGTACCATCACTTATAGATTATACTGTACCGCTAATTACTTATTTCACTTTCCCTTCCCATAGTTACAGATAATTAGCCTGTTTCCATGGTCAATCTTAATTGGAACTAACCAAGCTCAAAGTTGGGAACTCCACATTATTAAATGATGCGAACTAGGAATCCCTCACATATTAACTGAGCTAGAAAGATGTCCTCTTTGCCATTATTGGTTAAAATCTAAGCAACAATGACTCAAATATACAGTATATAATTGCAATTTGATTGGTTAGCCCTTTTGATGGTGCCTATTTGAGTGGTTAGTCCTGTTTGTGCTATTTTTTTTTTTTTTTAATCATGGAAACACAATAAGAGTTGGGAGTTGACCATGGAAATAGAACACAGGATTTGGGAAATCCAGAGTTCCCAAGTGTTCAAACTGAGACTAACCATGGAAACAGACTTAATATCCTATCCTATATTTATCAACTATCTTTGAATTACTCTTTTCCAACCATTTTGATTTTGTTTTCCTTAACATGCTTTCCCTAAATACCCCCCCCCCCCCCCCCATTAGCTGCATCCTACCAAGGCTTTTACAACTTTGCCTTCATCTCTCTATCTTTAAATGAACTCTATCCCAATCTCTCCCTAAAATAATAGCCTCCACTGTTGTGATAATAATACCTCCTCTAATAAAGCTAAATCTACTAGTGACATCTGCTGATAAAACTTTAAATAAGCAGAATATTTCGAAGTCAATTAACTGATAGCAAAATTGAAATGACATAATTGCACAAGGTGCAAAACTTTCAATAATGTGCCATTTTTCCCTTGAACTATTTGTTAATCATTTTTAAAAATGCTATTTGATAATAAAAAATAAAATAAAAATTGATTTTGAAAGAAAAAAAATGACAAAGTTCCCTTTCTATCCATTAAAATGATCTATTATAATTTTCTAATCATTATTAAAATTATCCGTTCATTTACATAACAAATAAAAGTCTAAAATTGAATAAAGGCGCTCATCTGAACTTACTGTATAAAACACAAATATATAAAAAATTAGATTTTCCAATTTAATATTTTAATCCACAATCAATTATGACAAGAATAGTAACAATTTGTGGGTAAATGTCTTTTTATTCTATAAATAAATGATTTCTCTGACTTGACTTTTCTTGATTAGAAAGAGGGGAAGGGGGAAGCGATAATTTTCCTGAATTAAATTTATGGCTTTTGAAGACAGCGAATGTCTTTTTACAAAACACAAGTTGTTTCAATTCTTTTTCATCATTAAATTTAGTACAAGTGTTTTAATTGACCTTTGACACAACAGATCGTAGAGAATTAATAGACTTAAAAAGCTGTTAAATCTTCAGAGAAAAAAACTTATTTAGAGATTTTCTTTTAGATTTATCTCCCGGGAGACACATATTATTTCAATAAACCAATATAAAAATTCCCATTTTAAAAGACTAATTCAGATTATCTCTCAATTACTGGGTTAAGCGGAGATTAACAGTCTTTGAACTGTTTTTGAACCCTTAATTCCCTAGAAGATAGGAAAAATATTAAATGAACAGGGTCACCACACAAACCAATTGCAATTAAACACAGTTTTAATGATTATATAGGACATTGTTTTTTGTTTTTTAAATTGAAGACTTTAAAAAACTTTTGAACAGGGTTTTGTATTTTCTAATCATAGAGAAAATTCTGTCTTCTCCAGCATTAGAGTAATTTATTCTTAATTAAATAAAAAATAAAAATACGATTAAGTAAAATAGCAAATCTTCTTAAAATGAAAATAGCATGAATTTTTTTTACAACTGCGTGAGGTCCTGAGATTTTGTCTGAATGTCACACTTAATGTGTGACACTTGATAGGTATAATCCTCCCATCGGGCATTAGGTCTTCTTTGTTGTCTTTTTTTTTTTTTTTTTTCTTTTTTTTTTTTCCAATTTTTTCCTTAATTTTTTTTTTTTTTCATCCTCCCATCGGGCATTAGGTCTTCTTTGTTGTCTTTTTTTTTTTTTTTTTTCTTTTTTTTTTTTCCAATTTTTTCCTTAATTTTTTTTTTTTTTCATCCTCCCATCGGGCATTAGGTCTTCTTCGTGGTCGTTTTCTGTCCCTTGGAATCCAGTTGAGTATTTCTGTAGTCCATATATTATCTTTTCTTCTTGCTATATGCCCTGCCCATTTCNACTTTAAATTCTTTACTCTTTTAATAATATCACAATCTTTGTTTGTGCTCTAATCGAGTCAATACTTTTTATATCTCTCAGGGTTACTCCTATCATGCAACTCCATATTTCTTTGAGTAGTTTGAATTGAGTGTCCAAGTTTCAGCTCCATATGTCATCTCTGGTAGTACACACTGGTCAAAAACTTTCCTTTTGAGACATAAAGGAAGTTTTCCTTTTAAAATATTATTTAATTTTCCAAAAGCACTCCAGCCCATTTTCATTCTTCTGTTGATTTCACACATCTGGTTTACCTTCAAGATGTCGGCATAATTGCTGTAAACTAGAGCTGACAGACCCCCTGTGGTGATTTTTAATGTGAATGCCATATTTATAAAATTAGAATTTAAAAATAAAAATTTTTTTTTTTTGATGCAACTTTAATATCAAAATAAATTTATTCTAACATTTAAAATTGTATAACTTCCATATAATTAATTTTATCACGTGATCAAGATTTGCTCAAGTTCTGCTGAGTGCTTTCAGGTTATACTGCATACACAAGATGTTGCAAATCTTCAGCAATTCATATATTTCTGATTATTTTGAATTTTAGAAGAGGTAAAAAATAATGTAATACATCCTTTTTTTTAATTATTTAATGTAGAATCTGAATTTTTATAATTTTTTTTTTTTTTATTAATATTTTTCTGTAATCTCGGAGATGATTAGAATATAGACATAATCCAATTTTGGCACGGATAGCCCCACTGTGTTTCTCTTATTTGAGCTAGAATTTTTTTATTATGATTTTTAAAATCTGCATTAAATTTCAATTTTGAAAGTCAAAATTTCAGAATCACTTAAAAAATCCCAAAAATAAGTCACTAACGAAAAGATTAAAAATTGATATAACATTATTACAATTAATCTGGCGAATGTAGAACCATGCTGAAAATTTGAGCCATCCAAAGAACCAGTGGCGGATTCAA
>PXIH01S0061896.1:2128-16178 GCA_003024985.2 Euperipatoides rowelli
AAAAAAATCAAGTTTCTAACTCAACTGGATCAAAAGATATGGCCGATTGAAAAATACGCTATTTTTCAATCTGGCTGCCGTGGGAGTCTACTCAAAAGCAGGCAGAGAGGTCACCAATAGAGAAAGTCTACACTTAATCCAGGTCATCAATCTACTGACCTTTATAGTAATCAAACATTAAAAGGATGTCTATTGGATATATTTATGTCATATGACCTTTTATCTATTGATTTACTAAAATGGTAATGACATTTCCATCATATGTCATGACCAAGCGCCTAAGGCTTTAGTATAGAACAGTACAATAAGGTTACCAAATAAATCATATTTCTAAACTTATCTAGGTGTAATGATTGTTATTTTTTGAAAATATAGAGTTTAGGCTCTACTCAAAAGCAGCAAGAGAGGTCACTCTCTATTGGTGACCTCTCTTGCTGCTTTTGAGTAGACTACCACGGCAGTCAGATTGGAAAATAGCACATTTTTCAATCACCATATCTTTTGATCCAGTTGAGTTAGAAACTCAATTTTTTTTTAATCAAATCACNCACATCCGATGGAATGTAAAGGTAGTAGAATTTCTTAGAATTATTTGAAAATGTAATCAATATTTTAAAGAAATAAAAAAAAATGCTTACACAAAGATTATGAGAACGTACGGTTAAGCAGTAAACAACATGGCGAATAGATTAAAAAAATATCATGCGGCTCAATATGAACATCCATAAAAGATAAACATGAAACATCTTATTTAATACAAATTATAATCCACTTATAAACATGCTCTTAGCATATTTTTTTTTTACATTGATAACTTATTTAATTAATTGGGGTAGAATTCATACTTAATTAAAATGTAAAAAAACCCACTAGATACGGTACTGTACGTATCAACCGAGATATTTAGATTAGATTGTATCTGATAATCTAACCTAATTAAATATCTCGTTGTGTAAGAGACTCCTGGTAGACAGGAAGTGCAAGTTAGTGCAAAGATCACCAACAATTTATATTTACTATATCAGTAGAAAAAAAATGTAAGCGTGTTCGTTCGTAGCAAGCTGTAAACAACAATTTGATGACTAGATTTAAAATACTTTATTGCACAGATTTAAAAGTCTCAAACTAATTACTGACGAACAACAATCTTATTGTGAATTATAAATATGTTAAGGTAGGCTATATTCCCTATTTGACAACAATGTTGTAGTGAAAAAACTATAAAGGAAGTAACGTTATAGTGTTAAGATGTAGATTTTAACGATTTTTTCAGCTTCACATTTTACATACATTAAAACTTTTTTTATGAAAAATATATGCAGTACACGTACTATAAATAAAAAATACACAAATATAGCCCTATTTTTTAAAAATTGCTCTCCTTCCCCACAAAGATAAGAACAAAATTTATTTTTGCCTACTATGTTAAAATAAAGACCTTCAAGCAGGTTTATAATATCTAAAAATAATAAGAATGAAAATCTATTTAGTCAAACATGATTACGGTAATTGTTTTGGTAGTAATCCATGATCTCCGGACGCTAGTCATTGAAAACAGTTAAAAGCACAAAGTGGCCACAAAATAAAGGTTTTCTTAATAATAATAAAAAATCAATGTATTCTTTTAATTAATTTATATTTTCTCAATTGTTTAAATTTTTTATAATTATGTGTGACAATTTTTCAAATATTGCCTACTGATCTAAATAAAAAATTATATTTTAAAAAAAATACATACGTGCATTGTATTTCACCTTGGACACTTCTTATTTACTGAACTGTATACAAAGTAATGAGCTAGTTGGGAAAATATTTATTTATTTATATGATTATATGATTTTTATTTTTCTGTTTAAAATTTCTATTTTGTCAAATTTTTTAACACTAAATTAATTTAAAGTATAATTTCCTTACATAACAAATTCCTTAATCAATATGAAGGCTATTTTTAAAATTTTTTAATATTACGAATGAATAGTTTACAGATAGGCCAATGTAAGTAATGTATAATTACGATATGAATAAAAAAAAAAGACATACTAAATTCTGTTGTACGCCTAATTTTTTATTTTATTTTAGTGTAGCCTATAAGATAAATTAATTGTTTTTGTGTAAATAAAGGGAGAATTCATAAAAATATTACGGTGTAATTTGGGATGACTAACCTTGAGAAAATTACTAAACCGTTTTTTACCTAGTCGGTCAGATAACCGGATAATCGACTCAACCCTACTCTGTAGCCTACGTCTATTATAAGCTAGGTTTCTTTAAACTCCGGATGATTTTTTTTCAAATAGATCTAGGTTACAACATATAGGCTATTAAATTTTAATTTTAAAAACTATTCAAAATATTTTCATTATTACTATCCATGTTTTTAGTTTTAGTCAAATTAGTAGCCATTATCATTGGGAAGATTGTTGTAATAATTAAGAACACACTAACTAGTCAGGTGTTCATGTGATTCGGTCATAATGGTTCACATTAGTATGACCTTCAAAGCGTGGCCGCTGTCAGCCCTAGATAGCCTATTGCACTTTTTAACGGTTTTAAAATTCATGTTTTTTTTTTAATTTTTCTATTCACAAGTTATTGATATAAAGTTGATTTTGAGTTATACATGCCCTTTAATAATTAAATTTCATAGATTTCTATATGAAAACGAATTAATAGTCCAGAATATGAAATTAACCCTTTCTTGATCACATACAAACTAATAAACATTAAAAAAACATTTAAATTCAATCTTTTTGATGATTGAAACAAAAGCTAATTATAATAATGAATCAAAATTTGGTAATCTGAGCAAAACCCTATTATAATATTTAATTGTTAAACATTGATTAAAAATTTAGAATCTATAAGGAAAATGAAAATGCATTTATTAAATTGATCATTTGACCCAGGCATGGATCCCCCCCCCCCCCCCCAAGGTGGGGAATTCCCTTCCTTGACAAGTCTCATGGAGAGGATTTTAGGAAAAGGGAGTATAAATTTAATTCAATCTGAATGTTTAAAGCAGAGGTAGGCATATCATATGAAATTCCCTCACATGATTTTGCTAATAGTGCTTATCTTTTCTAAATATTATTGTTTACAAATAGGCATTTTTTTTTTTTTACAATTTTTTAAGTAGTGAATGAAATAATAGTTTGGAATGTAGGCTAATAATTTTAATAGTGTAGCCTACTATTTAATTTATATGTAGCCTACTGATCATGTTTAAATAATTTTTTAAAAATCATACGACTCTTGAGTTTTTTTCAAATTGAACTTTGAATGTAAGTAAGTTGTCCAATGTCTCTGGTCTAATGTATAAAACAATTTTATTTTCACAAAACTAATATGGTAAACTTACAGAAACTTTTTTTTTTTTTTTACTAGCTTGTGCATTTAAATTTAAAATTCAACTTTCTTGCTGAGATATTTAAATACAATTGCAGTTTATTGTTGTTTTTTTGCTCTGAATATATTGTACAATATATTTATTAGCCTATTTATCTGTGTATTTTAAAATTATAAAACAAGGCGCATTGAGTTGAAATGTTTTGAGTATTATTTCAATAAAAAAAAAAAAAGCTGACCTTAAATCATAACTAGTAACTACAGTATGCATAGAGCACTTATATATTTTAAATCAACAGGATCTTCACCTATAAAGGTGTTGCTTATAATTAGAATATTATAAAGAAACACTATGAAAAACTATATAAAATAAAAATTTATAATATTTACATTTAAAATATGCAACAAATAGACTACCTTATATAAGTTTAGTTAAAATTTTATTTTGATATGGAGTTTGTAATTAATAATTGTCAATTGACTTGGAAGCGATCGAGCAATCTAATACTAGCTCAAGTTTGAGGAGTAGTACTTTTACGTTGAGAAATAACACTTGTTGAAGGTTGAGAAGAATAAAGTTCTTCAGAATTGAGATTTTTATTTAGTTTTGGTGCACCTCATTAGTATTTGAGTTAGAACTTCATTGGCACTTTACTCATTAATTTACAATTAGAAAAGCCCTGGGCTTACACTATGTAAATAATTAATAACTTTTCTCTTTCTAATTATTGGCCACAATTTCATATTAGGTAGAATAATTTAAAAATAAATAAAGCCCACTTCAAGATAACTAAATGGAATTGGATAAACAATATTCTTAGACCAATATGTCTAGTATGACCAATAATGCTTGCACGCAATGAATTATAGTTGTATCAGTTGCCAAATTTATCACTAGATTTACTGATTTTTTTTTAAAAAAAAAAACTAAAAATATTTTCTTTAAAATCTGTCGGCTGTCGGTCATAAAAAAAATTGAAATAAAAAGTTTTTTTACAAATAAATCATAATAGTCCTACTGCCACTATAAGATGAAATAAAAATCTATTGGTAGCCTATATGCTTAGATTTTTCTGCTATCTTTAAGTTAGTAGGCTACTTTAATTTAAAGGATGAATTAATTAACTTTTATGATTGTAGAAAAAAATAAAAAATCCAAGATGCGAGTTTCATCTTTGTAATTTTATAAAGATGACATTTAGAATTTTTTTGCCGATCTAAGTATTTCCAACCTCACTTAACTCCCCTCCCCCCCCCCCCCAATGCGCAAATGTGGTGGTTACATTTCATTGACTTGTTTTTTTTTAAATAGTTTAAATTTACTTGACTGTATAAAATGTTTTAATTATTAAAAATAGAGTTTGGAAATCACTAGTGTCTAGTTCTTCCAAATCCTATCCAACATTATTCTTTAGCAATAAATCCGAATTATTGCCTGAAGACAATAATTATAGCCAAACACTTAGCTTTCAGAAAACATTATGCTACAAAATTATCTTGAGGGACAAAATGAATTCATCCCACTTTGAATATTTCAGGGGTTTTTTTTCATAAAGCATTTACAAAAAAAAAAACTATTTACAAAATAATAAAAATAAAAAGTTAAAAATCCCATTGGACTTTAAAAATATTTAAATATCTAATTCATTTAAATTTCCGAAGCCAGTTACAGCACCATATTCGAAGCTTNAAGTGGTGCTTACAAAAAGAAAGGTTGGATGCCCGTGTAACGTGCTTAAAACATCTAAGGATGTCCATGTAAAGGGCTTAATAGATCTAGGACTANAAAAATACATTCAATTTAATACATACTGTATTAAACTAACATATAAAAACAAAAAAGTAGATTTTAATTCCATTTATTTTTAGAGATGAGATACACAACACATAACATCCTATCCTAATATTTGTCTTTCAGCATCACACACAATATTTATAATTGAGGTACGGTACATAAATATTTGCTTAAATAAAAAATTTTGAAATGCAAAAATAAACTATTTAGGCTAAATTCATTCAATAATTAAATTTGTCAACGAGTTCAGTTGTACAGTTCTTCAAGATATTCACCGTCTAAATGTTTATTATTGTTATGATTTTTGTAAATGATCCTTAATTTTAATCCCATAATGATTATCGTAGTAAATTCAAACCATAAGTTATTAGAAGTATCACATTATGCTCAAACTCGATTTATGGATACGTCTGCTAGTTGGTGGCCGTCTTGGGCCATTGGTAAACTAAACTCCAGCTTTAAATTTGATACATTAAAATAATTCTTTAAATTGTGTCAAAAATTTTAATCCTTTAAAATATATTAGGCTAGTTTGGCTTGAGTCACGTCCAATAGCGCCCATAGTGTTAAATAATGGAATAAGCTTGAATTAAATTTTAATTTTTGATAACATTTAATGTTTTTTAAAAAAAAATCATCAAATTCACAGCAATAATTCTTTCTAATAAATTAGCTAACGTTATGAATATTTTACTTACAGTACATTGTACTGCATATTATTAAAAAGACATTTAAAATTGTCCTAATATTATACTTTTCTTTCCTGAATTGTTTTATTTGTTTTTTATTTTTAAATGGATCTATAGTTTTTATTGACAACCCACCAAATTGTATAATATGGCGTAATAGTCTTGAATTCTGGCTAGACATATAATTTAGTTTATTTAAAAAATTTGTCAAAACTGTCAATTATGTCACCATTATTACATATATTATTTCTTAGTGAAATCGTTGAAATTTTGTTTTCTTTCATTCAAGTTTTTTTTTTAAATGATTGTAAAAGATAAAGTTATTGCATAAATGATTTTGTAAAAGATACAGTAATCCTATGCCGTGTTCTGAGTTAAAACATTTTTTTTAAAAAATCTATTTTTGATTTATTACATTTCAGCAACAACAACAACATAAAAAAAAAGTGAATTAAAAAAAAAAAAAAATTTACTTATATAAATACTGCATAAACAAACATTCTTGGGATTTCCCCAATATGAGTTTCCTTGCATGCTTAACTTGAAAGGAATGTCAATGCTGTGTTTTTTCAATGAACATATTTTTTTTAATAAACAGTTCATGACCTTAATACTTTTTCTTTTTCTTATAGTAGACTTTTTTTAAATGTTTTTTTTTTTTTTGTCTCAATGTAAATAATAAATTGTAATTAAATGTAAATGTATTATTTCATTATACAGTAATTTTTTTATTTGCTTGGTTTTTAATTTTTTTTTTTTTTTGGCATAGCCTAGTGGTCGAGTTAAAAAAAATTAATAAAGCAAATTTAGGCTGTCATTTATACTCCCAATTATTAGTATTCTTCCAATCCCCCTCACACAAAAACACCCACATCTCCATGCTCAACATAATTAGAAAATTGATTGTAGGCTACAATAAATAGTTTATATAGGCTATGCCAATTTTTAATTAGTATATTTGTGTTTCATTCAAGGCTAAATGAAATACCAGGCTACTTTTTTATGACAATTTAAATTTTAATGGAATTAATTGACCTTTCTCTCGCCAGACCCTCAAATATGAATATTAGGCTACTGAAAGTGGCAACAAAATAAAAGTTTTCATAAAACAAAATAATTTACTATTAAATAGGCTAATTTATATTTTTTCAAACATTTAAATTTTTAATAATTACTGTAGGCTACATGTGATAGTTTTGCTAATATTGATATAGGGCCTACCGTAAAATAAAAATTATATTACCATAAACTAAAAAATATATTAGCATGGCAATTTGACTATGACCACGTTATGAACTCATTGGGAAAATACTGGTTGCCTTTTCCCACCAAGTTCATAATGTGGTCATAGACAACAGTATTTTCTCAATGAGGATGGCTAACCTTATGATAAATTTGCTAACCGGTTTTTGCCTATTCAGTCGGTTAATCGGATAATCGACTCAACCCTCCCTACTATAAAGTAGGCCTACTGTAGCTTTACTATAACATCAGATTTCTTTTGGGCTGATGGGATTTAACATTAGGATGCCAGTTCATGAAAATCAGTTAGGTAAAATAAATGAGCTGGAAGAATAAAACATGGTAAGAACTGTTGGCCCATTAACTGTTTGAGTACCTGGGCTATTGTAAAGCAATGACATTAAATTATTTGTATAACTTGTCAAGCAGGCTATATATTTCAAGCTATTATGTTCAGTTAGAATAATAAACTGGTATAAGTTCATCCATGACATAATTAGCCTACATATTTTTTTTCTTTTTAAATTATTACTTGCATTAATTGTAGTTATTAATAAAGTTCAGCTAGTCTAATTTTGCCCCAAAATAATTTTTTTTCTTTCTCTTTATAGGGTGGTTTAATGGTTGATCCAAGCCAGCCTGTTCCAGCCAAACGACCACAACCATCTTACACGGGTCCAAATTATCCTCCTCAACAACAGCCCACTCCAGGTCAACAAAGTCAATATGGTGGGCAACAGTATGGAGGGTTACCTTCTCAACGTTATCCAGGGGGGCCAGGGCTTCAGGGTCCTGGGAGGACGCAACTGGGAGTAGGCAATCATGGCTATCCCCAACAGGTAAGAAATGGTCAAGTAAAATTAGTTGTAAAAATAAATTATGTGTTTAATGAAATTCCCATAACTTTTGTGCTCCTAGTTATGCTTATTTTGTGCATTTACAGTAGGTTTTAGATTTAGCAACTGGACTACATACCAACAAAATTGCAAATGTTAAAAAAAAAACAATTCAACAGATAGCCTAGCGTATTAAAATTATTCATTCACTTTCATCATAAACGTAGGCTACCATTGCTTAAACCCTATTCAAAATCTTGTGAGACTTTAGCTTTCATATGTGGCTTAAATGAAGAAAAGAGATATCAAAGAATTTAAATTTTTTTTTTTTTAAATTTGGCCATGAAATTTAATGCCACTACTATTTATTAGTTATGTGATTACATTTTGGAGTCCAGTCAGAAAGAATTGGAAATTTAATTTGTTGAATTTAAAATTGGTAAGTCAACTCTTAAAGATATAACTTAGCCTACTATGACCAGAAAGCAATTTAACCATTTAAGATTAGATTACGGAAGAAAAAATTTATACAAATAAATTTTAACCTAATAGGGCTCAAGTACTGAAAAGTTTGTATGAAACGGAATTAGTCCGGAAGACATGAGCCTAACCCTGTTTTGACCTATTAATTTTTTTTTATTGTCGATATCATTTGTTTATAGTATAAAGACTTGAAAAATCCTAGGTAACTACTAGGGTACCTTTAGGAAATTTACAGAATTCAAGATGGTGTCAGCCACAGAGATAAAGGAGATAGTTACTATCAGATATCTTGATCTACTCATGGATTTATTATTTTATATTTTTTTTGCTGCCATTTTAGTTGTAAAAATATTGTACTTGGTCCCTAGCTTCAAAAATAATTCCCTGGTGGTTGTAATCAATCAATGACAAATTTATTTTGTTTATGTTCTATCTGTAACGATCTAATTGTTTTATTTATGTTTCTTCTATTACAAGTACTTTGAGGAGTGCAGTAGATGAAAAAAAAAGTAATTACAATGGAGAATAATAAATATTTTTAATGGATAGCCTATAGCCTACAATTGTGGAAAATCTGAAAAAGTTATTGTAGCTAGAGAACAGCGAATTAGAATGATTATATCATTCAGAATTATTTATATTATGATGGAAAACATACAGAACTTCAACAATTTAAAGGTTATATGTTTTCTGAATGGGGAACATGTTATGCAACACATGCCAGGATTCTGGAATGGAAATTTGAGTGATATGTGGATTGGAACCACATTTATGCGTTTTGAACATGGTCTTAGTCATCGGGATAACTTTGAAACCAGTAACAGTGAAGACATGGGCACTAAACTTACATAATATGCCCTCAGAAGAGGATGATCAGAGCATCAGTTAGGAGGATTAACAATGGAAGGCTAAACAAAACAAGCCTAAATAAGAAATGAAAGCTCATATTGAAGCAGCTATGCTAAAGACAGGGAAGGGGTTTATATGAAAATACCAGGATATATAGAGCCACTGAAATCTGACATTCTGAAAACTTTGTGAACATTGTTACAGGCAGACTATCTCCAGACAACAAATATCTATGATGTAATTAAGATAGACACAAAACAAATGAAAGACTTTGAAATAGATGGACCAAACATTTATATGATTGTATACCTCAAGTGACAACAATGGCAGCCACAAAAAACATATCCAAGTTGATGGCTTAAATGTATGTGATACAGAAATAATTTATCCACTTAAAATTGGTCTGCAAGCAAGCTCTACTGATATCAATGTGGAAAAGGTTCACTCTCATGAGCTATCTCCTGTTCCAACAGTATTGTTTATGATTCTGGAGAAATGACTATAATTTACAAGGAAGATGTATCGTCCCGAACAGTCGCAATGAATATTACTTGTGTTGCGATTAATGGATCAGCTTTACTGTGGTAATTCCTTGGCCTGATCATGGTACTGTGAGTGACTACATCTCTCATTTCAAATCTGCAATCACTTCAAAGTGCCCAGCAGGTGACCTCCCCTTGATTTTTGATCGTTACAATGTGTTCAGAACAAAAGACATTGCCAGACACAGAAGTGTGGCTGGAGCTAGTAGGATTCACCAGCTTTCAATGTTATCCCCTCTACCATCACAAAAGGTCATACTTACAGTCACACGAAACAAGAAAGAACTTATAAATTTGATCTGCACTGACATTGTACAAAAGAAAGAATATTTTGAATGCACACCAAATTCAGCAAGCTTGTAGTTAAAGGCCAGAGTGAAACCCCTAATGAAATACCTAGTTCATATGTTTCAAAATGGCTTAACTTAAAAACAGTACACAAAGAAACTAATGTTATAATCACTCAAAGCGATTGAATTAGGGATGCCATGAGGAAGCACAGCGGTGTATATAGAAAATATTTTCGGGGGGGGGGGGGGCAAGCATATTCATCCATCAGATTAGTAGGATATAGTTTCCTAGTATGCCTATCCGGAGTTTTTAAAACAAAATCATTTTACCGCTCTAAATATGGTTGATCAGTGATCAACCATATTTAGAGCGTTAAAATGATTTCATTGATCACAGATATAAAAAGTTTACAAAAACCGGGTTATAATTTAAAGGAATACAACTTGTTTTAAGTTGTCTGGACGTTTTGTTGACTGTCTGTCTTATTTTGATAAGCTTTTTTTTTTTTACCTGCCTGGATGTTTTGTTGACTTTTTTTACTATGTCTTGGTTTACTTTTTTACTATGTCATAATATATTTTTTTCGGGGGGGGGGGGGGGGGAGAGCCCCCCTGGCCCCCCCCCCCCTATATACACCCTTGAGGAAGCAGACAGGTTGTCTCCAATGACAACAGACACAGACATATCCCTATTTATTTCTCTACCATAACAAAATATGATAATGGCATTATATATGGAATCACCTATTCATGGATGATCTGTGATAGATTTTGAAAGCAGTCAAAAACATTGTGATATAATACCAGACATCTTGGCTGGACATGCTCTGAGTGGATTGGATACTATGCTTGTCAAAAATAATCAAAGTATTAGAAAAGGGCTATTCTCTCTCATTAGGAGAGTGACAGGATAGTGACATTAAGTGTTGATGATGATAACAAACAAGCGTCAACTTTCACCAATGTTTGCTGCACTTTTCTGAAATGTTCAACTACCTTAGAAGCTAGAATTAAATGTTGGACTAAAATATAATTAAATAAGTCTCTTTACACAACCACCAAAACCCTGTTTATTCCCACCAACTAATTAAGCTTTTTTAAAGAATATGAAACAAGCACACCTTCAAACTTGCATCTGGAAGAACACATTAATAATCTACCTTTTTTAAATCCTGAGCAATATTACTACAAAGACAATGTTTCCAAACTTCTTCCAAAACTGTGTCCCAGAAAATGTTGTTCTTGCTCCTAGACAGATGTTACAATTAATCAAATGCTCATGTGAAAGTGAAATGACGTGTTGTACAAAAAAGTGTGGTTGTATGAACACATGCTTGCCTTATACACTGTTTTTCAATTGTACAAATAATAGATGTTTAAATACAAATAACCATGTACAACAAGTTGAAGAAGATGAGGATGATGAACAAGCAGAAATAATTTAGTTTACTCGTGTGATTTTTGTACCATTCGGCTAATGAAAAAATATTAAATAAAAGTGAAATTAAATTTTTTGCATATTATCAAAATTCAAAATGGCCAACTCCATTATTTAATTGTAAAAATAAAATTTATCATTAAATTGTGATGTGTAAAGTAAATTTGGTTGAAATTAATTAGAAATAGATGGAAAAACAACATAAACACTATCCCACATTAGGTAACTTAAAGTTGGAATCTCGTTTCTGGAGATTGCCCGCACCAAAATATTTCTACCGCGTCAAACGGTTTTTTTTATGCTATTTTTTTTTTTTAAATAAAAAAGATCCACCCGCATAAGATAAGTTTTTGCTCGAATTTAAACTGCCAAATCCCCCAAAAATATAATTGCAAAGCAAATAAATTTGCAGTATAGTTATTATATTGGACATGCATAAAAATAATAATAGACAGCAGTAAGCGAATGGAGGTGGAGGGAGGTGACTCTCCTATTAGCTACTGTACATTATAAAAAAAGCCTGGGGCGTGGCCAAGCAGCATTTCGGTTCACTCACAACTTAGCCTACAATATTGCATTAAAAATCATGGAAGTCCTTAACTTATTATAGAATATTTTTTTTAGAATTATGAATGTAAAGTTTATTTTAATAATAATATAGAAATAAATATATTCATATCTCGATTATTATTTCTCAGTTTCTATAGAATATAAAGTGTAAGATAATTTCCAAAGTAGTTTAGTTAAATAATTACCGTAAACTAATAAGTTTTCTTTTTTTTTTTTCAAAGATGACGTAAATATAATTTATTGTTCAAATTTAATTAAAAGAAATCCAGAAACAAAATTTACAATACAACCTAAAATAATTAAAGTAAATAATAATACAATAAAAATATATGCATTAATTCACAATCGCTTTCCACTTCTATCATTCCACATTTCTATGACCACCACTCTTCAAGGAATTCTGTATATTAAAAAAAAAAAAATCATAATAGGTTTAATTTTTAGTACTAAAATTTATAGGCCTATAGGCTAGGTTACTTAAAATCTTACTTGATTTTAAAAAAAAAAAAAAAAAGGGGGAGGGTTCCCTCATCTAAAAATTTGAGTTAATAAAAATAAAATCGCCCTCCCGCATCCAATATTTGAAAATGAATTACCAGAAACTATATTCTAACTTTTATTGCCCATAACCACAATATTCTAATTTTAATTTGATAATCGCCATCTTGAATTCTGAGAGTTTTCCAAAGGTACCCTAAATTCCATGAGTCTAGACATAATAAGTAACAAATAAAAAAAACTTAATTGGCCAAAACCGGATTAGGTGAAAAAAACATTTGGCTGCCTGACTAAATTGGTTTTTTGCTCACCTACTGATTAATCCGTTGTTTAAGCTAGTTTCCAGATCATGTGATACAGTTTTCACATTAATCTCATTATGAAACAAAATTATGTTTAATTAATTTAAACCAACTATTTTGAAAGGCACTAGAATAGAGCACTAATTTTATATGATACTTTATTTAACAAAAAGTATCCTATTGAAAATGTGAATTTTTTTGAAGAATTTTCTTTTAAGTCAAGGAATTTTTTTTTCATTTCTTTTATTTTGTAAGATGGTGTAAAGCCATTGTATTTGAGTTACAATATTGTAGAATGTCAAATGAAAGCTAAATGGACAGAAAATTTCTCTAGGTTACTAGTAATTTTAGCACTTAATTTGAAAAAAATATTTACAAGTCAAAAAAACGAGCATAATAATTTTTAAATTAAAATGTTTTTAATATTTTTACATACAGTGCTTTATCAATGATTTTTTTTTTTTTGATTTATGTTTAGTTTTACCTAAAAATATTTGTTTAATTAATCAATTTGGAAAATTTAAACTTAAACATATAAAAATTTGCAAGTTTCTACGTTGTTTAAAAAAAAATAAAACCCACGAGCTGACGTCAATTTGACGTAGCCAAACGATAAAATCTAGCTGGGGGAAAATGCATATCTGGGATCTAGACGCAAGTCATAACACGAGAACCTAGAACCCGGATCCAATAAGTGACAATAAGTAAATGGATATCAGCTTTATTTACAGTCCTAACCGTACCATTATCCCGAACCGTAACTCCTACTACATATTTAAATCATCGGGGTATAATCTAGAGTCGAAATAATCCTTTTTTTGATCGATTTTGATAATTTTGAGCTTTTTCCAGCCATTTGACGTACAGTGTATGACTGAAATAGATACGCATATTTTGAAAACGTGGTAATTGTCACTTATTGGGTCTTTTTTCTATCGTCTCCTGTGATCTTGGGATCTGGAATAGCACCCGAGAGGGTGAAGATCCTGAAACCTTAACCCTTTCCACTCCAATGGCGATTCTCAATCGCCATTTTCAATTTAGTAGTTGCACTCAAAAGTCGATTCATAATCGCTATTTTAAATCCTCAAATCAAAAATTATTATAAAATTCAAATATGTTTCAATTACTATTTTTTTTTATTTTCAAAGATTCAAAATATATTTGTCTT
>PXIH01S0061948.1:2420-15868 GCA_003024985.2 Euperipatoides rowelli
TTAATAAACCCACTTTAATGATGTAATATTTTTATACACAAAAATTAGCTAAAGATCAAGAAAATAAAATTTATTATGTTCGTCATAAAATGCCCTTGAATTAACCTGCTTGTTATTATTCTACCATTACCATTGAAAAACATGGAAATTCTGATTTGTCTTTTATTTAGCAATCAATAACTATTTAAAATATTACATTTTTTAAGGTTTAAAATTAGACAAAATATTAAAATATTACAACTAATACCCCTACCCACTCTTCCCAACTGTTATCTACCAGTCAAAAAATGTATTCTAAAATATTTCGATCTGGTACTCTTTAATACTTAGTAAAATATTATGAAATTTATTCACCTTTTTTAATAATCAGACTCTCATAATATTAACATTTAAAGCTATAAAATATATTAAATATTAAAAAAAAAAAAACTATATTTAAACAGTTTGTAATAAATGCCATGTTTTTCAATGGGGGTCCTGTGATCGCTGAGGAGAAAAACAGCACTTCAAAATAAAATATTAAAAAAAATATTTATTGTTATCGTTAAAATATTTGTCACTTTATTTTCATTCTAAACCTATTTCTAGATGCTTTCAAAAATAAAAACTTGGCTGTATCCATTTTAATTACACTGATATAATATTCTAAAGATGCCATAATAAAGTTACAAATGATAAATGGTGATAAATGGTGCTATCCCAACTGTCTAAACAGCACTGAACATTTTTCAGTACTGTCTAGACCAAACTTTAGCTAATTTACATATAAACACTGTAAGACATCCAATAAAAGTTTGAACCAATTGGCATATTGGTGTGACTGTACATCGTCAAAGTCACTGACGGAAGTGCATACCAGTTGCTGTTATACAATTTTTAAAATCCTCCGTATATAAAAATAATCATAAAAAAAATCAATAAAAATATAAATTTAAAACATCAGGAATGTTTTAACCCTTTCCACTCCAATGATTTTAGAGAATTTGGTNAATCTTTGAAAAATAAAATAATTAACAGAAAATTTTAGAAAAACAAAAATTATATTTTTATGAATTTAGACAAATAATCACATAAAATTTCATAAAGGTACTGCTGCAGCATATAAAAAATTAGATTCAATACATTGGTATATTTTTTTTAAAAATATTAATACAAAATAAATCAACTTAACCTTTTGGTCCAAAAATTTTATATATATATTTTTTCATTTAACATCGGGGTGGCTTATTATATTATACAGTTAACAGATTCTATAATACAGTATATACTGTACACACATAAGTTACTGAAGGCCTACCAAAAATTTCTCCATAAATTACTATCTTCAGCAACTCTTTCTTTGGAATACAGTAGAGAATATATTTAACGTCCATCTATTATAATCATGTTCTGCCCATTTCCACTTTAAATTCTTTAGCCTGCCCTTTCAATAATATCACAAACCTTTGTTTATGATCTAATCCATGTGTTATATTTACTCTCTCTTCATTACTTCTATCATACACATCTATTTCTATAGTTTTTGAACCATCTTTGCATTAAGTGTCCAAATTTCAGTACCATATGTCATCAATGGCAGTACACATGGGTCAAAAGCATTCCTATGAGCATGAAGTTTTCCTTTTATATTATTATTTAATTTTCCAACGGCACTTCAGTCCTTTTACTCTTCTGTTGATTTCACATATCTGGTTTTCACTTGGAAATATCAAGTGGATCTACTCAATTACGATACGATTTATTTTAATCACTTTACTGCTCTATTCCAGTAAATCATTACTTTAACTTTTGCCAGTTCTAGTAATTAATTACTTTTACTTAGTTCCTGCTAAACTCAATAGTGATAGTAAACTCATGATTTTACTTAGTTACTGTTTAACAATAGAGTTACTGTCACATTACTTTTGTTAGCTGCTTGTTAGCTGGATATTTACGGTAGCATTACTAGTTCAACTTGGTAGTTACTTTACTAGTCATTACTTTTATTAAATATAGTTCAGTAATCAATTCCATTAACTCATTACTTTAACATAAGTCTGTTAATGCTCAGCTCAGACTTTGTACTAAACAAACATTCTTATTCATTAATCAAGATTGTCTTTTATAATACATAAGACCACCATTTAAATCAATCAAGGTTAAAAGTTAATGAAATGTCTACTTCACAAATAAAATGACTTAATTTAAATAACATCTAACTGCAATGAAATCGTTCAAATGGATTTTTAATTTCACCCATTACAAAGAAAAGCAGCTTGGTGAACTATAGAGAAACTTTTATTATATAAAACTTAAATGTCTGGTAAAGCTTTTTGTATAAAAGTTACTTCACAAACATTAAAATTGACTTCAAAATCAAATGTTTGATATTTACACTATGTTATTTAAAATTCAAATTGACATTTTATTAAATCATCTAATAAAAAAAAAACTAAAAATAGAGAGAAAGAAGACTTCCATTAAAGATTTGAATAATTACTACTTGTCCCACATTTATATAAATTCATGAAGAGAAACAAATCTGACTTTAAAATTTTATAAGAAAATATTACATGGAGAAGTGATAAACCTTTTTGATGTTTTCTTGCTTATTTGCTTTTCTTTATTTATTCATTAACCAATTTCTGAAAATTGGGTAAGACCTAGGTCTTATTACATATACAGTACAGACGTTATAAAATGGCAACATATACTATGTACAAATCTTGAGTTACAAATATTAAAACACATACTAATTAATATTATTATATAAACCAAGAGGATCAATATTTTAATGAACATATTAAGAGTTACACAATGGTAAATAAATAGCCTATATAAACAAATATTTAGTCAACATAAAATGATATATTTCAATTAATTTAATTTAGTTTACTCTCTAGGTGAAGTAAGTCAGTTTGACTTTTTACACCGACAGCTAGTTTCTAAAATACTTCTTAGATCTTAAATAATCATCCAACGCATTCTTAAAACGGTTCAATGTTTTACTCGATACAACTTTGTCCGGCAAATTATTCCAAGCATTCACAGCTCTATTTGTAATAAATGCATATCTGGCACGAATGCGAGTGATCTCTTTTTTCAACTTGTAATTAAGATGGTATCATTCTTTCTCTTTCCACAAAAGACACCAAATATTACTTTAAAAACATTACCTGAGTCTATCAAAATAATTTGGCACTCATGAATAAAATGGCTGCACTTACAGTCAATTTTTTTGGTTAGATTCCGTTATCTGCCCACCAATATGGCTGATGGTAGTAAGTTGAAATTATCTAGATCGGCGCTCAACAAAATATTATTTCACCTCTAGATTATCCGAGGGTTCAGAGTAACGGTAAGGTTAGGACTGTAAAGAAAATATGCTAAAATCAGCGAGAAAAAATACTAATTCGACATGCTACTACGCTTTAGTTGTCGCACAACTCCTAATGTTAATTATGTTGGTGGGCAGATAACGGAATCTGACAAATTTTGTTTTTTTTACTTTTGACAATAGTGAGATTCTTAATGAGATGCAACCAGGATTTAAAAATTAAATGTAAATAGTTCTATTTAAAATTAAATTACAAGAATAAAAAAGTAACTAGTCCTAGTTCCAGCGTCTGGTTTTGTAAAAATAATTAGTTACAATTACCAATTCAAACAAATTAACTTCTAGCTAATTTTCAGAATGACAAAAGGATATTAAAATGGAATGAAATTTAATCCCTAGTGGGTAGTTAATGAAGTATTCTTTTAAACAGATTTTAAATCCATTTGTTAGGGATTTTTCATTTTTCTTTTTAAAGTTCTCTACATTTTAAAAACACAAACATGTTTTCATTATTAGTCTACCAAAAAAAATTGAAGAGAAAGTTAATCCTCAAGTTTCCTACAGCCCTCCACTCCCAAATCATTTCTGATATAGTAGGTGAAATAATCATGTCATCAAATCATGTGACATGATATAAAATATAAAATTATAAGATAGTGATCCAAATAATCTTAATGAAAATGAAAGATGTTTACCCACTGCATATTAAGTTTGATGTGAAAACTTTAATTAAAATCTGTCCAGGATTTATATTATTACAATATTCACATATAACCCTCCTACCCCTTATCATCTCCTCCCACAGATCCTTTAGTTCTGTAAAGGGATATATGAAATATGATGAATAAATGTGATATAGTAATAATATTACCATAATAATAATGAATGCAAATCAATATAAATCTTTCAAATATTAAAAGTGTATTATTTTTTAAAAATATACAATATAATTCATTTTTAGCGTATGGCTTCTTCAGGACATAAAAAAAAAAATACTAAGATTAATATAATTAAAAACTGTGTGGCTGTATTTTTTATTTAAATTTGGCTCTATTTCCTTAATAATAATGGCTGCGGCTATTCTAGTGATATAACAATAATAGCCAAGGTCCTTATGAATAATAAAGTTAAGTCAGACTTAAATCAAAATTCAAACAATAAGCTTTTAATTAACTAATATTAATCTTTTTTTTTTTTTTTTTTGATGTCCTGGATGGTTTTTGACATTCTGAACCGGAAGTAACACCATTCACCGGAAGTAGCAGCCCAAAAAACACCCACACCTTCATAAAACAGGAACAGGAATTTGACCATCTTGGATTTTTTTCTCAAAACTGGAAGTCAAACACGCTGAAAAAGACCTGGATGGTTTTCGAAATTCTGGACAATAAGTGACATCATTCACTGGAAATACAAGCCTAAAAACCATCCACACCATCATAAAACAGGACCAGGAAGTTAGTCATCTAGGATTTTTTGGACAAGAATTGACAATTGACCCAGAACAGGAAGTGCAACCATCTTAAATTGTGACACCATAGGCCCATGTATGGGCATAAAAACACCTTATACCTTTAACAAACAGAAACAGGAAGTCGGCCATATTGGATTTTTTCAAAGTGGGAGGGGTCTAAACAGGAAGTGGAAGGGCAACTATTTCATCATGCATCGTAATGTGACATCATAGGCACATATTTGGACATAAAAATCCCTTATGACTTTAAGAAACAGGCAGTGAATTTTCAACTTCGGAATTTTCGACTTCAAAAATTCTATGTCGAAAAAGACCCGGATGGGGAGGGGATGAAGTAGCCAATAGATAAAGATAGCCTAAGTATTTTCTTAACTTAACCCAAGACATATAAATATAATTATTTACATAAACAAAATGAATTAAGTAAGAATGGATTTGAGGATAGAGGGGGGTGGGGTGGTAATAAAACAGACTATATGCACTATAGCAAATGATAGCTTATTTAACAAAGAAATGAAGATGAAACGATGCTTGGAATCTAATTAGTTTATTTACTGGAACATCAGGGATGATAATAAAACTTAAAAGCCCCAATGTCACTTTGCAGTATCAAGTACCTACAGGGCAATACACATACTCCTTAGACTGACCTCGGTCAGTATAGTGTCTGTATCTCAGACTCAATAATATTGTCATCAAGCCCCAAAACAGCCAATCAGAATGCCAGCTTGCATTCTATTTGTGGTATATTGTGTTATTTTATTTATTACTTATTTTTATGCTTTAATATTTATGTTGGACTTAGGGTCAGTCTGCGGTTAAGGTTAGAGGTCATCTAATATGTTGGGTGACAATGTTGGGTCTGGAATCCATATGCTAGTCTATATCATCAGTTCAGTCACATAAAAATAAATATATAATAAAGAAATAATAAACACTTGCTGGAACGGCAGTGTCATTCCAATCAAGGGAGACTAAAAGATGTGTTGAACGTTCTTAAATATGGAAGAGTGCACACACATGCAAAAATAAAATAAATGAATAAATTATCATTAATTTGCATGACATTTACTATTAGATAGCAAAGATAGTGTTAAGAAAGCTATTCTCACACAAGCGAATTAATGTAGCAAAAGTAAAAATAAGATATCAATTCATTATAGTAGTGAAGATAGGTAAGGAAAATACTACGCAACATCACTTGAACCAAGAAATTAAATAGAATATAATTAAATGTAGGAAACACAAACAACAAGTGGGTAAAAAATGGTGTGGGCAAGTAGAAAGGAGGTTCGGTAACAGTAACTTCAGTTGTTCCATATACATTTTGCGCCAAGAAATAAAAAATATTATTAAATATATTAAACANACTACTAAATTAAAAATGGCGATTCTCAATCGCCATTGGAGTGGAAAGGGTTAAAACCATTAAATAAAAGATAAATACAAGAAGATTGCCAAGTTTGGTTGATTTTACATGCCTTAGTATTTCTTTATCAGAGTTACCTGAGGCAATAGCAGATGATTTTGCTTTTGATATAATTGTCCAATGAGGAAAACTTATAGATAAAAACAATGATTTCTGATGTGATTAGATGAGAAAGACATTCTAAACAAGGTGTACACTCAGCTGTTTAAAATCGCCACCATACACTTTGAGCTTCAAAGATCAGCATTTAGCTGATCTTTGAAGCTCAATTTTCTAAAAACAAAACACAATAGGAAAATAATTTCAACTGGATATTAAAGAGATATTTGTAAACATACAGAAGGACATGTTAATTTAATTATATGAAGGGAAAATTTAAAAACTTGATATATTTGACCCCTTTCTAGAGACGAAGCGCCATTTGGGTAATTAATCATTAGGTAAATATTTCAGCTGATAATAAAAACTTTTATTCTAAACCAATTTTTAAGACATTAAAAGTAAATAAATTTTAAGTACACTATTTAAAATATATATATAAAAAAAAGATCATATTTTCTTTTCCAAAGTATTTTTGAAGATATGATAATCAAAGTTGACACATAGGTGTGAAATCAAGGGAAAGGGAGACATTTTATACACTTGTCTAAATCTAAGAAAAACAAGTAAAACCGACAGGAATATTCCAACAGTCAAATTCACTAACTCTTTAATCTATTTTAATGTTTTACTTTTGAGAACTAAACTTTTTTTCTCTGGAAAAAAAAAAAGACGTCAGAAGACACGACCTTGTTCATCTTGACTTAGGTACAATCAATCATTGATGACAAGACAAATCTAGAATAAGTGTTTATCAGCAAATATTTAACAAACTGGACTAGAAACCATACTTTACAAATGAAAGAAATAAAAGATTTATAAGGAATGGAAATAAAACATACAGCAAAAATAATGTGATTTCAAAAGATAATATAAACTGTAGATTTTAATGATTTCTCCCACAGTGCAATATTAGATTATTTCATTAAATAAAACTTGATTTAAAATTATTATGTTGATAATGCCATTTCATCTTGATAAAAAATTTGCTTAATAACATATTATGACTCAATTTTACCATCTATTTTGCCAACATTTTACTTGAAAATCCATACAGAATTTCTTATAGGTCAAATAAAGTAAAAATATAACAATTTTTCTTTTCAAAGTTATTGCTAAAAAAACTGTAACAGAAAAAAAAAACTAATTATTTAAAAAAAACAAGTGATAAATTTACCTTGAGTGGGAGAGTACATTTATTTATAGGCAGAAACAAGATCTCCCATGATCAACTATGACCATGGATAATAACAAGAGATGAATTTACTCTGAGTGTGAAATTACATTAAACTACAGGGCAGAAACAGGAGTCTCTTGATCATTTGTGACATCACAGGTGACCAACAAAAGACCAATTTACCCTGAGTCGGAGATTACATCCAATTATAGGGCAGAAATAAGAACTCTCTTTGATCATTAGTGACATCACAGGTGGCAAACAAAAGATTTACCCTGATTGGGAGATTACATTTAGCTATAGGACTGAAACAGCTCTCTTGATCATCTGTGACATCACAGATGACAAGAGATGAACTATATGGCAGAAATTTTTCTTGATCATTTGTAGCATCACAGATGATAAAGAAGAGATGAATTTACTCCGAGTGGGAGATTATATTTAAATATAGTGCTGTAACTGGAGCTCTCTTGATCATTTGTGACATCACAGGTGTCAAACAAAAGAATTTATCCTGAGTGGACAGAAACAGCTCTCTTGATCATCTGTGACCTCATAAATGACTAAAAAGATATGAGTTTGCATTGAGTAGAAAATTACATTTAATTATAAGACAAAAATAGCTCTCTTGATCAACTGTGACATCACAGATGACAACAAGAGATGAACTGACCCTGAATGGGAGATTACATTTAACTATATAGCAGAAACTACTCTTGTTGGTCATTTGTGATATCACGGATGATGAACAAAAGTTGAATTTTCTCAGTCGGAGATTACATTTAATTATAGGGCAGAAAGAGGAGCTCCTTTGATCATTTGTGGCATCACAGATTACAAACAAGAAATGAACTTGCCCTGAGACTGGAGAATATTTTGAATTTACACTTCAGACTTAGTATTTTTTTAATACCAATACATCCATGATAATAACCAGGAGATTTACTTTGAAATATTAATTGATGAATAGATCAATAGATTTATAGTCATGAAAAATAATGATTTTCATGGTCAAAGAATTAAGTCATTATTAACACTTGAAATAAACATTCTGTAAACTTTAAATATATCTTTGTCACTCCATTGAATATTTAACGGTGTAATGTAAAATTGTTGTTTGGTACATATTTTACATTACAATGTGAAATGTGTATTAACAATTTCCATGTATAATGTACCATTGTCATTTGGATACTGTACATTTAACATTACAATGTGCAATGTTTAATTTGGTCTCAAGGTAGAAGGACATTGGCCCTAGATGAAAATTTAGGCCCTCAGATTCAATGATCACTGGTCGGGAAACTGGATACTGGGTGGGATATATATACCTGGGTATGTCACATTTACACATGGGTAAGGAATTGCCCCCTTAGTAGGAACAACATTTTCTCCATGTGATGTTTGACAGGTTAGTTAATAATAGTTGGAATCAAATACAGTTCCATAAGAAGGACTATCATGTGTATTTTATAAATTCAGTAGCATTTGTCATGGATGAAATGAAATCTTATTTAATCCTCCGCCATTGCATTTTTCACACTACATTTAAAATAGACGATTTTTTCTTAAGGGTGTAAGGTTCTTTTAAATACTATCATTCTCCCCCACCCCCTCTCCTATCAAAAAATAATTAAGAATATTTTATAGTTTCTTCATCACAAATGTAAATAACATAAATCCTATAAATTAACAAATGTATAATATGTTAATCTGGTAAAACAAATTTTTATATTGACATTAATCACATCTTGAAAACTAAAAAATAAATAAATTTATTTTAAAATTATTAATTAATGATGAAGTTTGTATGAAGAGTATATACTGTATGTCTTGTTAGAATATCAGAAAGATAAATCTAACTCTGACGAAATATATCACGTCATACTTGTCACAGTTGTATTTACCTTTCTGACATTATGGCAATACATACACTTCATGCAAACTTAATTATTAATTCAAACAAATCTGTTTATTGTATTTTACTCCCACAACATTTTAGACTTATTATAAATCATAATTTATTAAAGAAATAATTTTAAAAGACTTTAGACATTAATTATCAAAAACATTTGTAATAATAAAAAAATTTAGCTTTCAGAATTAATAATTAGCATTAATTACATATTTAGGACAAAATATATATCTTACATATAAAATATCGTAATAAAACTTATTACGTAGTGAAATAATGAAAACATGAAGTGTAGCCTATAAAAAAAGAGGCAAAACTGGGTAAAATAAAAAACAAATTAATTAAGAGGGAGTAGATTTGCATTTTTATGAAAATATGGTTATTAATATTATTATACAGTAATATTTTTAATTGATAAACTATAGACTATATAATGAGAGTTAAGTGATTTAAAGATATTTTGGCAAATTCTTTGCATCAGAAATTTTGGAGAATAGGTTCGGAGATTTTGGCAAACAAACTCTTTCCCTCATTACATTTTAAATAAAACATTACAGGTAGCAGTGAACAGTTTATGGCAGCAAAATATAGGTGAACTCATAAAGTTTTTATTATTTTTAATAGGTGCATGCTGGGTAACAATAGATGCATGCTGGGTAAAAATGGTGCATGTTGGTAACAATAGGTGCATGCTGGGTAACAATAGCTACATGCTGGTAACAATAGGTGCATGCTGGGTAACAAATCTTTTCATGATTACATTTTAAATAAAACATAGCAGTGAGCAGTTTGTAACAACATATAATATATGAAATCATATTTTTATTATTTCATAACAGATGCATGCTGGGTAACAGGTGCATGCTGGGTATCAAAGTATTTTCCTCATTACATTTAAAATAAAACATTATAGATAGCAGTGAACAGTTTGTGACAAAGTGTAGGTGAACTAATAAAGATTTTAATATTTCTTAATAGGTGAATGCTGGGTAACAATAGATGCATGCTGGGTAACAATAGATGCATGCTGGGTAACAATAGATNTACATTTACCAGGAAGAAAAACATGAATATTTAGAATGCTGGGTAAGAAAAGCTATCATATAATAATTCTCTTAAGCAAGAGGACAATTCCCATACAGGCTATTTGGAATCACTATTCAATCTACTAACCGTAACCATACAATGACCTTAACTCCAACGTGAATATTAAAGCATATTAATAATAGTAATAAATAAAATAACAGCCTTGCAGATAGAATGCAAGCCGATCTCTAGTTCACTGCTATTGGGCTGGATGACAATGGTAAGTCTGGTATCCAGACGCTATGATATTGTGTGTATAAAGAAATTTAGAAACAGACCAAAGGACTAGACTGTGTGGATAAAGTTAATAATACAATAACAAATTTGATATTAATGTTGGCCAAATTTGATTATTAAACTACTGTACCTTCCAAAAATTTTTTTAAATGCTTAAATTGCCCTTAAAAAGTATTCCTGATATGGGAACATGTTTAATACCCCATAGTTACCAGTTCACCAATACTTTTAGAATAATGTTATCTGAGTGATCCACATCTACTACCCAAACATCTACCGTATATTCTAAAATATTTTTTCCCTTTTGTGGTCCTTTCCCAAGAGCTTTTACAATAATATATTTTTAACCTAAGCCAAAAAAATATTTTAAAATTTTCATGGAAGTTTAAAAAAAAATTTATAATTTTTCACAGTCTTCCCACATTACTTTCAATACAATAAATCATTTATAGGCACGTGCTCCCAGAATCCTTTGCTATAAAGGCATTAGCAAATGATAAACATTAAAAACATCTAAGATGCAAATTGATAAAAAGCGAAATAATAAACAAAATAATTTACATTCTCATTAAAAATAATTAACTGAGTAAAAATAATATTAAAGTCCTTATGGTTTTTAACTAAAGACCTTAACAAATTAGTTACTAGGAAATGTGGTTCATTTCCTGCAGCTCTCTCTCTCTCACTCACTTCATCTCTGCAAATCAGTTCATTGCTGAAGGTCAGCCCTGCCATTAAACCTCTCTTCTTTAACCAAAAGATTGCAGCAAATGCTCCAGAGAAAAAAATGCCTTCCACAGCTGCGAATGCAACCAATCTCTCTCCAAACGATGCCTACAAAAGAAAAAAGCTTTTAATCATTAAAGACAACCAAATGAATAAAGATTTTAAAACAAAGTATAATGGTGAATGATAGATCAATAGAATTAAAACACAATTAATAACTTGATTAGTCATTAATTAAAACCCAAAACAATATTTAACACATTTCTCAAACTTGGAACATCATTAACTTGGCAGGGTGTTAGTCAAATAAATATGGGGAGGGGNCAGTGAACAGTTTGTTGTAAAATACAGGTGAACTCATAAAGTTTCTATTCTTTTAATAAGTGCATGATGGGTAACAATAGATGCATGCTGGGTAAAAATGGTGCATGCTGGTAACAATAGGTGCATGCTGAGTAATAATAGTAATCAATGTTTTTATGGACATTATGCATCATTTTATTTTTATAGCGCCTCAGTTCCAATTTTTCTGGATTTTCCAGCCATATTTCATGAAACATGGATTGGAGAGACGGTATAAAACCAACGCTATCAGTATCACCAGGAATAATGCCTCAATAATTTTTATCTATGGGGTTATCTCAAAGATAAAGTCTATTCAACATGAATGCTTGATGTCACAACATTGTAGCTGACGATAAATTTTATCACGGCTGTTTCCGAAGACATGTTGGACAAAACATGGCAAAAAATAGAATATTAATGATGTGCTCCAAACTACAAATGGCGCTGTTGTGAAAGTGTATTAAAATAGTAAGAATAACTACAAGTTTACTCCCCTTTTTCTGCAAACTCTTTGTTCAAACTATAACAGGGTTTAAAATGATTTTTTGTAACGAAGGAAAAACTTTACGAGTGACTTCCAATAAAGACCTATCCAATTATTGTACATTGATAGAAGACAGAGTTTTTTAAGTTATGAACTATTTGATCTTATGAAAGGAAAGGTGAGAGAGATTGGTTTATATTTATGATATTTCCAAATTACCTTTATTGAATTTACACGTATATAACCTAAAACTCTCATTATTTCATTAACTATTAACTTAAAAAGCCAAAAAAAAAAAAAAATGACAGCAACTATTAAAAAGACCCGTACTCGAATAGAACGTTATTAATAAGAATTACGTGAGCTTAAAAAAAACCCATCTCAAATGACGAGAAATCTTAAAAAGTTTAATTATATTTTTAAACTTTTAAGACCTCTCATTATTTTTTGCCAGGTTTGCAAGATAACTAACGTTTATTAATAAATAAACTATGTTATTGAACAATTTTTTTTAAAAAAAAAGTTGTTCAACTTCAGCAGTAAGTAATGTATGCAAATTTTCAGTTCCAGCAGACAGTAAACTATGCAAATTTTTGCATGTCTGTTGCATGATTTCATCACTGTCCAGTGTTTCTTTCAGAAAATTTTCTCCAGGGGGGGGGGGGAGACCCCCATAGCATGCCTGAAACACTGGTCCTCGCATATGGGATGTTATTTTACTCCCAGTTAGCAACTGCGTTGGNTTGGCAGGGTGTTAGTCAAATAAATATGGGGAGGGGGGGGGGGGGGGGTAGTGTCAGATTTTTTTTTGTCAATCTTATGTTATTGTGTATGGATTATTAAGGCTCATTTAATAATTTTACGGAACAGGTCTCCAATCCGTACTTTTCTGGAGGGTTGGGTCCCTAATCAATGAAACTGCTCTATACAATAGTCAATCATATTCCTTGTCTTATTTCCAACAGTTGTTGTGGTTTTTATTTTTAAGCTTCAAAATGAATTCCAATAAACGTCTAGTATTGTGTAAAATATTTTATTTTTACTTTATTTACTGTTTTACAAAATTCCATTTTCAAATACGATGTTTTCAAACTAAATCAACTGAGACAAAAACAACAGTGTGCTGCCCTCTACTTAGAAAACCTGATATGATTGGTTCA
>PXIH01S0061952.1:0-12609 GCA_003024985.2 Euperipatoides rowelli
TACTTGTTATCTTAATGTATTTTTTTTACAGGCATAGTGCTGCAAGAAAGAATATTCACCACTACTTTAGTAATTTAGAGTAAGTTTGTTTTTGTTCATTTAGAATTATTTTTTTTTACTTCTGTGATTTTTTTAAATAAGGATATTAGGTAAATGTTCAAGGTTAAATTTCAATTTCCTAAAATGTATAAACATAAAACTCTTGAGAAATGTAAGAAATGGTTGTATTTAAATTTCTTTCATAAAAAAATGTATAGTATATTTTCATTTCTTCCTAAGAAAAATAGTATTTTCACTTTTTAAATTTAGCATTGTTTTCAAAACATTTAATTCAAATTGTTTTGGTTTGTACTAATATATCCTTCTTGCCTGGGCATGGGATAGGGTCTTACATGCTGGCTCACTTTTCTTTTATTTGTATTTATTTTGCACTTGTTAAATCTGCTCAATACTGTATCACTAAACTTTATAATTTTTTGACTACAATTCATTTGTTTTGGTGGTTGGTTCTCGTCTCCTTTTGAATCTGTTTGAGGGGAGGATGAGAGAAGCATCAAGATTTAAAGTTATCTTGCGATATTTTAATGTACATGGGTTTTTTCTTTGCTTGGCCTTTCTGCTTGAATAGCTGATCTCTCTATCTGGGTCTGTCTGTGTGGAGGCTTAGGGAAACATCAGGTTTTAAGATTATTTTGTGATATATTCTATCTTGCGATAGGATCCAGGTTAGTATTTTCATTTGATTATGAAGATCCTGAAAATTGGTAATCTAATCTAGTATGGATATGCACATGGGTTTTATTTCTTTGCTTGAGCCTTTATGCATGAGTAGTAAACCTCTCCATTTGGGTCTGTGGTGTGCAGGCTTAGCGTCTGATGATTTTGGCTTTTTAGACAGTAGTTTACGGGTTGTTGTAAATGTAAACAGAAAATAATGGGTTATATCAATCCTGGCCTTATAAAATCAGATAAAGTTTCAGTTTTCAATAATTGATTGTGTTTTAAGTAATTGATGGAACCATTAAGCTAAATATATCCACCCTTAGGGGAATACTAAAAAATTAAACATAAGTAAGAAAATCACAGAATCCTTCAGTAATCTTTTGTCTCA
The DNA here is from genome assembly GCA_003024985.2 of Euperipatoides rowelli. NCBI lineage: Eukaryota > Metazoa > Onychophora > Udeonychophora > Euonychophora > Peripatopsidae > Euperipatoides > Euperipatoides rowelli. The sequence goes on from PXIH01S0061952.1 coordinate 1,112, forward strand.
GTTTCATGATGAGTTGGTAGAGGACATCACTAAAATTAAGGGAACAAATTATAAGACTAACTTGCTCTCTGATTGTTTTATCTATTCACACCAAAACAGGTTTTCGCACTTGATGTTGGGGTCCTTATGAATAAAATTGATAAGTTATAAAAGCAAACATTATTAAAAGGACAGAGGGTTCATGAAACACTCCCATCTTGACAATTCCTCATTCCATATTCAGATTGTCATGGACCTTGGGAAATTGAATGAAGTCATTGATGCTATTCCTTATCCTTTCATAAGGATTGATGACATTTTGGCTAGCTTAGCTAGATCCATTTCTTTTCTAACCTGGATCTTAATAATGGATTCTTCCAAATCGGCTTGGATGAGAACATCAAGGATAGATTCTGCTTTACTACACTTTAGGGGCATTATTGCATGGAATGTCTCCCTCAAGGGTTTGTTACTACAGCTTCATGTGGTCAAAAAATTTATGAATGATGTGCTTCATGATCTGATAGGCAGGTGAAAGTCTTTGTATATCAGGATGATGAGTTGTGCACACTGCCACAGCTGAGGAACATGTGGAAGTTCTGCAAGAATTAATCTTTAGACTGCAGAAGATTTAGCTGGTGACCAGACCATTCAAGTGCAAATTCCTAGAACTCATCATGGACTAAGATGGGCCCCACCCCATCTTGAAAAATATATCTATCATTCATAATATTGACAGACCATGAACTGTTAAACAAGTTTGTTCATTCATTCATGATGTCTTTCAATTTCTATCAAAACTATAAAGGGGATAACTGACATTGCGGCACTTGTTTAAAACCTTATAAAAAGGTCAGGTTAAGATAGCATGGAGTGATGAGGGCAAACATGCATTTCAATTTTTAAAATCTGCTCCATTGTTGTCACATCCACACTTTGATTTGCCAGTCATATTGAAGTTAGATGTATTCCATATCTCTATTGGGTCTGTATTAGAACAAGATAAAGATGGTAGAGTACATCCTGTGACTTTTTGTAGCAGAAAGTTAAATGCAGCTGAACAAATTTACATCAGAATTTAATGTGAGGTCTTGATAATTGACTGTGCTCTGAAGCAATTTTGTCACTGTGTATGGTTATGAGATATTGCTCTAGCTTAAGGATAGCAATCAAAGACTTATGAAGTGTGTTATGTTATGTTATGTCTTGTTGACATAAATAATAACACTAATGATATCGTAATATCAATATATATAGTAATATGATAACACTAATAATAAACACTACTAGTAAACAATAAAGGTTATGAAAGAAACACACTAATGACTTGCTTACTATTACTGTATGTGTGCTTGATACCACATAGCTTAAGCTATCTCATCATGCCACTCTATTTATTGTCTCACTAATATTTAATCGCTAACAATATTACATTACCCCCTTTTAATTTTCTCTCTTCCTCTTCTTTTTTTTTTCTTTACATGTCTTCAAACAACCTTGTAGGTATTTTTATGTCTCTCCATTTGTGTCCATTCTGACTTTGTTCAGGTGCGGGAGGTTCAAAAGATTCTGTCTTGTCTTCTTTGGGTATATTATGTTTTTCTTGCTTTCCAATCATTTAAAATGGTTTGCATTTCTCATTACACAGTGTCCATTTCTTTCAGAGGTAATCATGGGTCCTTTTACTGTGGTGACAATGTATGGCTTGATATCAAAGGGTGTTGTCATCTTGTTTTTACATTCTTGTCTGGCCAAAACCATGTCTCCTATTTTAGGATTGTCCATGAGTCTGTGATGACTGTCGTAATATTTTTCTTTCTACTTTTGAGTCATCTATTCTCTGTTGTGCTAACTCTTTAGAAATCGTAGGTGACATTGGAAGACCAAGTGTTACGGGAAGACCAATGTTAATTTTCCTATTCATGAAAAGTTTTGCTGGGGATAACTTCATGATCATGTGTGGTGTCACTTTAAAGTTGAGTAGTAATATGTCCAGATCCTTCTTCCAGTTATTGTGTTCTAAATGAGCAATCTATAAAATTTTTGTGATTATCCCATTGAAACGTTCAACTTCTCAATTGATTGTGCCCATAGAGGTGTTATTTTTTGGTGTTGTATGCCAAGGTTAGTTGTGAATTGTTTAAATTGTTGACTGTTATATGGAGGTCCGTTATCACTGAATATTTTATTGGGTATTCCAAAAATTAAGAAGATGTGTTCTAGTTTTGGGATATTTGCATTTGCTGATGTAGAGTTGACTATCATCACTATTGGGAATTTGATGGCAGTGGATCTTTATGATATATGGAGACATTATTCCATGGTTGTTTTGGTGTATTTGTAATAAAAAGTCATAGTTATGATTTATTGTCAGTTGCATGTTTTAATTTTCTCTTTCACTTTGGGTCCATTCCATAAAACCATATCCTTTCTCATAACAACTGTTTGGTTTTTACTATTCCTTTATGTCCAGCATGTGCAATGGTGACTACTTTGTCTTGTAGAGTTGTGGGTATTATGAGTCGATGTCCTCTTAGTACCAAAATGTTATTTGCTGCCTCTTCCATATAATGGAGCAGCAATCATCATTTTCTTGTGTCTTTAATGTTTGTTGCTATGATCAAATTCTCAAATTTTTTCAGATATTTTTTTCCATCTTTGACCCCAAGAATGCATATCCGATTCACAATCAAATGCTTGAAAAACTGGAATGCTGTTGTTCATCACCATCTTTTTTTTTCCTTCTTTGCCAGATGTTATGTCTTCCTGACATACATAATAACACTAATGATATGGTAATATCAATAATATAATAATATGGTAATTCTAATAATAAACACTAATTGTAAACAATTAGGGTTATGAAAGGAACACACTAAGGACTTGCATACTGTTACTGTATGTGCGCTTGAAGCCACATTGCCTAAGCTATCCCATCATGCCATTCTGTTTATTGTCTCACTAATATTTAACCCCTTACAATATTACAAGGTGGATGTTACAAATACAGGATTATAGGCTCAAAAATTCAGTATTTGCGTGTTATGTTAAATTATGTAGCAGATATGCTGTCTTGTAAGTTAAAGGCTGAACAATAGATTCAGATCAGTATCCTGAAGCAACTGAAAATGATCATTAATGATTTCATTAAACAGGGAGGAAGAGACGGATGAACAATATAAGAAGTTAATTAAGAGCATTGGAATGATGAATTTAAAGAAAAGGAACATTCTGTTGACCAATATAAGATCCTCTTAAAACTTGTATTCCCAGATCATAAATTGGGATTGAGGTTTAGAAAACTAGACCCTCACTTTATAATAACAAAATTATTTTCAATTATCATGACCAGATTCATTCCGGACATTTTTCAGCTGCAAAGTTGGCTTCTAAGTTAAATAAACTGTTCACATGGGACAATATGTTTAAAAACATTCTTCAGTATGTTTGTTTCAAGGAAAAATGCCAATGAAGGAACCTTCAGCATGCAAAAGCTCTTTCCAGGAAGTGAAACCACCTTTGCAGCATCTAGTTGTGACTTACATGAACCCTTCTGTTGGATAAAAAGAAAAAAGAAATATTTGATTATATTGGTTGATTATTTCTCATGTTATTGTTATCCATTTTTTATCCCAAAAATGGAATTTGCCACTATCTCTCAAGACTGTATAGAGAACAATTTGGCTAAATATGGTGCCTCTTAGAAATTATCTCAGATTATGGAGGCTAGTTTTATCAGTGGGCTCTTTCAAGTCTCTGTGTGAAGTTCAGTGTGTGAACAATTTCAATGCCACCAGCTTTAAACCTTGTAGTAATGGAGTCACAAAAGACTAAATTCTAAGATTATAGTGGTACTGTCACATATTTGTTATATTCACCTCAGAAACTGGGCTTGGTTCTACCACATGCGCTCTTCAGCATACATAACATAGTGCAAAGAAGTAGTGGAGAAACCCATATACTTAATCCACTGCTCTATCACTAGGCCTATCTATCACCCCTGATAGAAGGTTTTCATCAATACATGACTTTGTCAAGCAAGTTATTACAATAGTGGAGATAACTTGGTTTACCATTAAGTGCTGAGAAAAATTGTAAGACTCAGAATTCAAACAGAANACCCAGAGACTTTGAAGAAGAGCAAAAAGTGCTCCACCCCTATACTGGTAAGAACCGAAAATTAAAATATAGGTTTGTTGGACCATGCAGAATAGTTGAAAGGAAGGAGGTTGTAAATTTTAAATTTAGTGATGTAAAAGAAATTGATAGTGTAAAATTAGTGCATATATATAAATTAAAACATTTCTATGAAAGAAAAGTTATAATGACAGGGCACCACTGATGAGGAAGTTGAGAAAATATATTTTGCAATATAGAATTGTGGTCCAGAAGTCAAACTAGACACAGTAGAACCTCACATGTTGAAACTGACAATGGTGATTCTAATGATGTTGATTCTGAAGATAGACTTGTTCCAGAAACAATAGATGAATGGCCTTTCACTGCTGAGTCAAATAATCCATCAAGTCATTCTGATTCTGTTGATGGTTTAAGATGTTTGACCAGTTGACCAGATTTCTGAATTACAGTATGGTGATAATATTTCTAAGGTTTCGGTGTCTCCTGTGCATCTCAGTTGGCCTCATCTTATAATATTTTTCCTTCTGCAGTCAGGGTTTTGTCTTTCATAGGAAGTAGAGGGCGCTCTTCCTGCTGATTACTTAGTCATATGGGTTACCTTCTGCTTGGAAATAAAAAGTAATCTCAGTCTGTAATGGCTTCATTATCAAGAGTTTTACAAAACAAGTTTTTTTTTCCTTCTGGTTCATTGCTATTGGGATGACATCTAATGTATGAAATGGTTTTATATTTTTTCATAATAAAAAAATGTATATTTTCATTTCTTCCAAGAAAAATAATATTTTTCACTTTTAAAATTTAGCTTTGTTTTCAAAACATCTAATTTAAATATTTTATATCCTCCTTGCTTGGGGCACTGGATAGCGTTTACATGATGTTTCACTTTCATTTATTTGTATTTATTTTGCCCTTGTTAAATCTGTTCAATACTGTATCAACTTAACTTTATATATTTTTTTACTATAAAAATTAATATTTTTGATGGTTGGTTCTCGTCCTATTTTGTATCAGTATGGGGGGGGAAGAGCAGGAGAGAAACATATTGTTATAAACTTATCTTGTGATATGAATATGCTTATGGGTTTATTCTTTACTTGAGCTTTTCTGCAGGGTATATAACTTGTCAGTTTGGTCTGTGTGTGTGGAGGATATGTCAGATCATATTGATTAATTTCATACATTTAAAGTGATAGTTTTTGACTTTTATTGATATTTTTTTATTACTTGCAATTTTGGTTGAACGGCCTTTTATTTGTTAATTTAGTTAAATAAAAATATAATCATAGTGTATTATATGAATTTATATTTTCTCCTTTAAGACAGTAGTTTAAGGGTTGGTTTAAATGTGAATAGGAAAGAATGGGTTATATAAATCTTGGTTTTAAATTAATAATCGATTATTTAAAATTATTTATTTTGAAAGAATATCTAAATAAATCTAAAAATGTATTTATTTGAGAAAGTTACTATATCGTAGTGATTTCATTTATCTATATATTGAATTAGTGAGTAATTTTGAAAGATCTTTGCTATAAGTAGTTATTATATATTTTATTGTAATTTAATTTTTCTTATTGTGTATTCGGCTGATAATGAGTGCAGTTTTTATTAAGTAGGGAGATTATTTTATATAAAATATTAAATTTCTACCTGTAGGTGTTATTTGAGTTTTGGGTCCTCATTAATTTATAGGCATAAAAGGGTTAATAAATGAAAGGGGAAAATTTTCCTGTTACTGTCAGAGAAGTTTTCAGTGGAGTGGTATTTCACCCAATATTTAATAATATTACACCATATACATTTCCTTGCTTATTATATAAACGTGTTTGCAAATCACCAAAATTGTCGAATTGTGTTCTATTTTGTGGCAAATTGGCAACCCTCATAATTTTTTTTTAAAAGCCTTTTTCTTATTCCTAAATTTTTAGGGAATACTGAATTTTTATTTTTTTTTTTTAAATTTAATTTTGTTAAATTTTAGCTATTTTTGGCCCTATTTTATGGCAAATTGGCAAAAGTGAATAAAAAAAAACAACTAATCAAATTCTTAATTTTGGCTTTTTTTTTTTGTTTAATTTTGGTGATTTTTTTTAAAAAAAGTTGGACATCCATGATGTAAACAGATTATGTCTTGACTTCATTTAATAATGGGTTTTGATTCTTTATTTATTTATTTATTCTTTAAATTTCAGATCCCGAAAATGTTGTCTTAGTCTGACAGGGGGCAAAACTACTGCGACCAATAAACTGAAATTGGTGAGAATGTAACTCAATTTTTTTTTAAAAAATAAATAAAATAATTTTACTCATTGGAAATCACTCCATCCATCCATTATAAATCTACTCCATCCATACATCCACCCACCCATCTATCCATCCATTGTAAATCTATTGCATCCATTCCATTCATCTATCTATCATCCATCTATCAATCTATCATTCATCGATCCATTTATACCTTAAGTTTTTTTTTAAATATTTTCCTTTTCTTTTTTTATAGGTCAACCTAGATGTTGTAGAACCTCACGATGAAGGTATTTAGTTTAATTTTGTTTATTTTTTATTTTATTTAGTTCATTATTTTATAAAATTATAAAACATATAAAATATTTTTGATATTTTTATTTTCAGGATTGAGATCCCAAATCAATTGTTCTAAAGTTCATTGTAATACATTATCAAAGGAGGTAAGTTGAAGTGTAAGAATAATCATAAGATGATGTAATAGGGATTATGAGAAATTTACTGCATTCCGCTCAGAGATTATTTCTTAACAAACTCATAAGTACAGTAATTAAAATAGATCATAACTAGAATGAAGAGCTAACAATCCCAGCTGAACAAACTTTAGAACTCTACAAATCTTAAAAGGAGATGCTGTACTGAGTTAGGCAAAATATCTACAAAATATGAATTTTTGAAGATGGATTTTTACAATTGGATTTAACATATCCTTATATATAGAGTACTAGCAGATTTACCCCACATTGCCGGATATTTTTGAACTCCCCTCCCCCTTTCCCTGTGTTTTTAACTCCCCTAATACTCTCCTTTCATTCCCCAGTCCCTTCCCCCAATACCCCCCTGTTCCTCCCCCTTTGATCCCTGACACATCTAACCCTCACAAAATGCCCAAGTCTATTTTCATTGTCCACACAATGAAACCTACCCACATACCAAATTTCAAATTTCTGCTATGTTGGGAAGTATGCTAAACAGTTCTGGGTCATTTAGCCCCCCCCCCCCCCCCCAAAAAAAAAAAAAAAAAAATTCAAAACCCGATTTTCATTGTTGACAAAATGGAACCTACCCACACTCCAAATTTTGGGTAGTATGCTAAATTTCTTATTCAAAATGATCACAAACACACAAACTGTCTGCTTTATATAGTAGTTGAGATGATGATTAATAACTTGAAGCTTAGTAAACACAGTTTTTTTTGTTGTTTTATTTTTAATGTGAATTTTGATGTAGTAGTGTATGTGTGTGTGTGCATGGCCATTTTTTGGGGGCCCCGGGACTGGAAATCCAAGCAAGGCCTTTTCAGATTTTTGATAAGCATTTTTTTGGTTGTATGGCCATTTTTCTTACCTTTGACTATGGGTCCTTGTCAAGGCTATAAGTACCTTTGTGTGGGAAAATTTGATAAGCTTTTTTTTTTTTTTTGCTTGTATGGATGTTTTGTTCCTATAATGTATGTGCGGGCCGCTTGTGTGTGAAAATTTGATATTTTATTTTTGGTTGTATGAATGTTTTGTTGACCTTTATTGATTAAATGGCCTCTTATTTAAGCTTACGGGGCCCCTTATCTAGGCTTATGGTGCTTCCTCTCTCATTACCATAGTCGTGTGGTTTCATATGGAGTTTGTTCATACACGTGCGCCCTCTGGCTCTGGAACTACCACCGCTACAAATCCCCCCCCCTTTATGGGGGCCCTGTGTGTGCATATATTATATATATTTAAATTTTTTTGACCTTGAAATTAAGTATTAGGAAAAAATCACAGCATGTTTAATAAACATTTATTCAACACTATCAAAATAATCCACCCAGTGGCTACAAAAAAGTTTTAAAAAAGTTACTCAGGATGTTTCTGGAGTAATTGGAGCTCCACAGTTTGTTATACAGTTGGTCAGCAAACTTTATAACACCTTTGGGTTAAACAGTTTATAATTTACTAGTAAAAGAAGCCGCTTAGTGGTACAAATAAGCTTTAAAAATGTATCTCAGGTTGTTTCTGGAGTAATTGGTGCTTTGGAGTTTGCTATACAGTTGGTTAGCAAACTTTGGAGTTCCTTTAACCCTAAATTTTCAAAAATTCATCCCCAGTGCAGGGAATGTCATAATGAGCCCAGAATAGCATCAGCCAGATATGCTTTAACAGGACTTTTAAGTAAATCAAACAAAATTGCACTATGATGAGTGGTTGAGGAGGAGTATCAATTATATAAATTATATAAATGGCACTTTGTACAAATCCCATTATACCTGATATTGAAAAAAATGTTAAAGTATAAAGCACAGACATAAAATTTATGTTCTCGCTTATGAGAAGCAGGATTGATTCAGCTGTTACTGTTTTCTCCTTCTCAACTTGCTTTTAAGATCTCTGAACAGAACAAAATTTATTTTATAATGAGGACAAGGGAGATTGACCTACTGTTTGTTTCATACCAATATTTGATGAATTGATATGATGAAACCAGGGATAGTATAAAAAAAAGGTTATTTATCTGGTTCAGTAAATTTCTTTCTGCAATTTAATTTGGTCAGGTGAGAAGTGTCTACAGATGTGCATTTGGATCAATAATTTTTGTTCAATATTTTTTTATTTTATTTGTTGAAATATAGTTTAGGTAAATTTTGATAAAGCATCAAATAATACTAATAAAGATAAAAGCCCCAATTTTGACTATATTATGAAATTAAAATAAATATCAATATTCTACTTCATATTACAGTTTTTAAAATTTATATGGCTTTTTCTTTCGTTCCCCCCCCCCCACAGTATTTTCAAATTTTTAGAGATGCATTGTTGTGTGCACTTTGCCCTGTATTATGTGCGCCTGATCCTCCTCCATCACCGAGCATGTCCTCTAGTTTTTCTCATCGTGTTTCTGAAACTGCTTCAGACATTTCGAGTAGAACAGAGATTGATGGCACTACCATGATTCCATTGGAGACATTGAATGATCTGCTCCGACGAACATTTAACTTGAATGAATCTACTGCCTATGAATATAGAAGACAAATCCGAGAAGAATTAGGGAAGAAAACTGCCACAGAGGTAAGAAATGTTGGTTTAATTTATTATTATGCATGAATAAAAATCTATCCCAATTATAAATAAAAAAAAGTGATTAAGAGAGAGAAACCATCAACATACGGCATGCTCTTTTCACACGCTCTTTTCTTTGTTAAAAATGTATTTATTAGTAAAAACCATGAAAGATGGGCCAAGAAAGCATGATAACTTTCACAATATTATGTATTTATCTTCAGGACCAAACTATCCAAATGCATTTCTTTGGAGAAAAAAACTATTCTAAATTTGTTGACACTAATTGGATCCCAATAAGTGTTTTATTTAATAACTAGTCGAAACCTGTCAAAATCGACGGTAATTTTTTTGGGCCCAGAATTTTGTGTCATGTTTGGAACTATGGTAAACACTCCCATGTTATTCTTCCCCCCCAACCCCCTAAAAATTGGGAAAATCTACTTTCATTGTCTAAAATGGCGGAATTAAATTGGGCCCCCCTAGCACTCCCATGTGATTCTAGACATCTAGGGTAACACAAATTTTAAATTTTAACTTAATTGGAGCATTTTAAAAAAATTAGATTTTTGCCCCACCACCTAGCACCCCTTTGTGACCACTTAGGACCTTGACCTTTTATATACATATTCTAAACCTCTAGTGTAACCCAAATTTGAAATTCAACTTAATCGGAGCATTTTAAAACAATTTGATTTATGGGGCCCTCCTAGCACCCTCATGTGACCACCTTGGACCTTGACCTTTTATATACTGTACATATTCTAGACCTCTTGTGTAACCCAAATTTGAAATTCAACTTAATCGGAGCATTTTAAAACAATTAGATTTATGGCCCCCCACTAGCACCTTCATGTGACCACCTAGGACCTTGACCTTTTATATACATATTCTCGACCTCTAGGGTAACCCAAATTTGCAATTTCAACTTAATTGGAGCATTTTAAAAAAATTAGATTTTTTGGGCCCTCTTAGCACGGCCTCATGTGACCACCTAGGACCTTGACTTTTTATATACACATTCTAGATCTCTAGGGTAACCCAAATTTGCAATTTCAACTTAATTGGACAAACCATTGGGGAGAAATTTCAATTTAAAGAGTTCGGAATGACCGATACAGAGAACAGAGCGTGCCGTATTTTATATATTTCTCTCTCTTAATCATTTTAATTGGAGAACAGCACCTAGATGCAACACCAATTTTCAATAAAAAAAATCCTGCAATATATTTTATTTAAAAAAGTGATAATTTTACTTTTTGGCACTTTTACAAGGTTGGTTAAATCAATGCATTTGTTGTTTTTGTTTAGAGGCACATGTAAAAATGGTGTGGTTTGAACAAAATCTGAATAGCATGATTCTATTTATCGTAAATGTACTCAATTGAAAATAAAAAAATTGCCCATGGCCAAGTTTAACCCTTAACCAACTATTTATTTTAAAACAAAAAATAGATCCAAAAATAGATTATTTTTTAATGCAATTTTTTAATGTTTTTATATTGCTAAAAAAGGAAATTAGATTTTTTTTTATTTCAATGAGACTGTAAAGAAATTAATTTTCTATGAAAAATTTGCATCATTTATCTCGTTTTTAAAAGAAAAACAAAGAAAACAGAAACAAAAAACAATGCATTTATTTACTTCAAAATAGATACAAATTACATGAAAGATATGCAAGAACAAGTATTCTGAATATTATGAATAAAAAAAAGAACTCTCCAGGTTGAGAACATTATAATAGAACTTACAGTTGAGAGGCTATCCTAATCAATTAATTCCAATATCATTTCAAATAATTATCGACTGTATCCAATAATAGTCAATAAATTCAATTACTGTACTTCAATCATTATATTCCAAATAATATTATCAATATCTAATAACATTAAATTTTCTCTCAAAGATAACACAGATTTTCATTAGGCCAACTAACTTTATAAACTATGTAAAATAAAGGGTTAAACCCACAAATCACTGATGGTTATGAAAGTTTTTTGTAGAAAACAATATTATGCTTACTTCAGTTTCATTTCCAATGATTATGAATAATTTATTTAAAGAGAAAATAAACAAAAAACATATTCAACTTGAAAGCAT
>PXIH01S0061954.1:0-10030 GCA_003024985.2 Euperipatoides rowelli
TTCATTTTTCTTCCTCAACAGCTCGAGCTGCAGGCGCCAGTGCCGCTGGTGCGGGAAGTGGAAAATTCAATCCCAGAATTCGAGAGCTTCAAGAAAAATTTCAGAAAAAAGATGGCGTCTTGGTATATTTGAAAGGTGGTCCCATGGATCATGTTTTGTACTTATTAACTGTTGGTTTGTGTGGAATCTGTGTTTCTTGGGGTCTTTATACATTATACGACATGTCTGTACCTCATAAGCCAAATGAATAAGATTGGAGCCAGATATGTTTTATGCCTCACTTTCGCCTAGAGAATTAAACTTCTTGCTTTGTTCAGATTTCAAATCTAGTTTGAAAGGGAAAATGAACTATTTGTATTTTATTTTTAAATGCCTAATCTTTTCTTGCAGTTATTGTAAAATTGATAGTAGAATGAATGGACACATTTAAAATAAACGTTAAGTTTACTGAAAAAAAAAAAGCCATACTAAAGGTCAACTGATATACAGTAAATAGAAGAAACAATTTCAAAAATATTTACAGTATAGCCTATGTTATACAGTAGTAGCCAACTATAGCCTAAATAGTATTTATTTATTACAGATTGCATGGAAAGTCCAAAGTATTTTTTTATTTTAGCCAGTAAATAACTTTGAGTCCATATTTCAACCAGAAATCCAGATTTAACTCCTGAACTTTTAATAACAAATATTTCGCAGTCAATTATAAGAAGGACTCTATAATCTATTAACTGATTTGCTTAATAAATGTGAAGAAAATAAACTAATAATAAATTTTAATAGATTTCCCGCCCGGCGTGGAGTAGCTGCAGCCGTGCATTCCCGCCTTAAAATGGCTGAATATCATTGTTTTAGATTTGGAGATTTAATTCCTTGGAGAAAGAAAAATGTAGAGTTTCTTCCACCTACATCTTTATTGGAAAAACACAAACTGCTAGATATGCTGCAACAAGCGTTTCCATACGACTCGGTTGGAACGCTAAATACAATTTTGAAACTTTGTAATTATGATGTGAAACGAGCGATTAGTGAGATTTTAGAATCTCAATCGGAAGTTGAAAGAGGAATTTTAGGCAGAGAATTCTTAGCTACTGGATCTTTATTCAGTACAATAAGGACTGCACATTATTCCACTTGTTTCCCTGTAGGGGACCTTCCTTACCAAAAGGCTTTTGTGCCTCTTCATCCCCATACCTATAAAGGACTACTGTCATCTCATGATCGTTCCATCAGTAGTAACGTAGCTAATGTGGGATGTAGGTTGGGGGAAACTCTGCCTTCACCCTAATCAATTATAGCAGAAGATCAAATAATAGTTTGATGAATGGAAATAATTATCATTCCTCTCGATCGCCGATGACGACGAGAAGATCTGAAGTTTCAAGAAATACATAGGCTGAAATTTTCTGTCCGAAAAATATTTATATATTGGAAGTTACTTGAATGTATTGAACTCTTGAAAATAAATGAAAAGAACAGTTGAATTTTTTACTGTTTTTCTAAAAAATGGACTATTGAATAATTTTTTTTTTGCTGTAAGAATATCTGTGATATTAGATTATTGGTTTTATATTGTGTAGAGAAAAGGACAAAAATAAAATGATTGCAACCTGTTATTCTATTCCCTTCCGAAATAATTGCTAAATTAATGTAAATGGTCTAAATTGATTTCAAGCAAATCAGTAAAATTCTGCTCTACAGTATACCTTATTCATTGATTTATCCTTACCCCTTACCTTCCACACTACATCTAATGGCAAAATGATCACTGTTATGTCATTGACTGGAAAAAAAAAAACTAATAGTCTACTGGCTTCATTTATATCCAATTGCATAGAGAGTAATAAAATGATTTTTCTTTTTAAAAAAAAAATAATAGGCTTAATAAATTTTAATAAATCAAATGTCGTAGAACAGCACTGTCATGCCGAACAACAGTAACTAAAAGTTTTATGGCTCCTCAACAAAAATTGAATTTTGTAAATAATATTTGCTTAAAATTCATATAATTTAGTAACAAAGTATTATTTAAGATATTTTCAAATAATGGATAAAAAAGTCTATTATGAAATTGAAGAAATTTAATTATTATATCAAAATTTTGATCATTCTGAAAATGGCTAACTTGGAATTTTGATCTTTTTAAACCGTCCTTCATAGAAATATTGGTCAAGAAGTGAATTCTAGGAATTTATATATGAATTGTTCTTAAAATTTCCCTTGGATTCATTTGGATTATTAAGGAGTTTGTCTAATAATATCTTTAGGCTAATTTTGAATTTAATTTACATGATCAAGTGATTTGAAGATTACCTTGTAACTTTCCTGCTTAATTTAGCAGCGTTAAATCAAAAGGCATGTTGTCTTTAAAACCTACAGAAAGATTTGCTCAATAATAATAGAAACATGGCAGTCTCTATTAATGATTTTAATTTAGAAAAAAACTATGTCGCATATTAAAATAAAACAAATGTCATACATTTTGGTAAAAAGAATCCAGAGTATGAGTATTCTTACAAAGATTTTAAATTAAATAAGATTGTTTATATAAAAGACCTTGGTATTTTTTTTTTATATATATAAATTAAATACTTTATTCCATATGGTAAATTTACAATAAAAACAATAAACTTAGCAAAAACATGAATACATTTAGAAGTATTGAAAAATTGTCAAATTAGACAATCCAAAATCCTTTTGTAGAAATGACACAAACTCAAAACATTTTTTAAACAGTATTAAATACATATTACAAAAGTTATAAAATGTCTCGGTTCCATGGTCGAGCGGATTTACGTTCACTTGATAAACCGAAGGCATTTGCTGGGGTGTACAGGTTCGTGCTCTGGCTAGGGCAGTTATGGAACGGTATTTTCCCTAGTTACAGCTCGCTTTGGGTTTTTCCAAGTACGCTGCCCTTGTTAACATCAAAGGAAGATGTTTGGATTTACGTTCGCTTGATAAATGGAAGGCATTTGCTGGGGTGTACAGGTTCGCGCTCCGGCTAGGGCAATTATGGAACATTTTTTCCCTAGTTGTAACAGCTCGCTTTGGGTTTTTCCAAGTACGCTGCTCTTGTTAACATCAAATGAAGTTGTTTCAATCAATTATTAGCAATTATTCTCAATTATCATTAACTATATTAAACAAAAAAATACATTTCATCTCCCTTTGGAGGGGAAATTTATTAAAAATTATAAAATAAAGATCAAGGCAAACCTAACCATAAAAGCCTAATCTATCACCAATGAAATGCTTATACACATTACAAAGTATTTATTATGATAAAGAATTTTTTTTTTTTTAAACCGACAATTGGGAAATCCAAATTACAAACTTTATTCAGGAGACACCTAACTTACAATATTGTGACAACAATCATCATCACCAACTGAATATACATATGCTACAAATAATACCTAGACTATAGGCAGAGAACAATTCATTATAAATACAATGAACAGCCATAATAACATAATAAATCATAATAAATGAATTGTAGATCACTTACCCAGTCGACCATCTTACCCATCATATTAGAGCAACATTACAATTAGGTCATTAGATGATCTATCACTGTACAACTAAAGAAATAAACGTAATAAATCACAAAGTAATATTGAAGCCCACTTTTAACATTCTCGGAGTTCATAAACCGTGAGTCATGAACATAATGCACATTCAATTGGGCTTTAAAAAAAACAATAGGATTACAATTAAAATCAGTACATAATCTCTTACAATGAACAGACCAGATTGTATTATACAATAATGCGACAACAAACCAAATTTTTTTATGCATAACAAAATAAAAAATTCAATCAACAAACCTGGTGTCTAGGGAACCCCGATAACACGCCTAAACCAATCTCGCTGTGACCCAAAAAAACATTCAAAAAGAATATTCTCAAGGTCCTCATATGAATTGCAAAATATACAACATTCAGTATCTTGATATGAGAAAACCCTTGTCGGCAAAATCTTAAAATACACTTCAAAACAAAGTTAACCTTAAAAGGTTTAGACAACTTCCGCAAAGGTGTCTTCATCAAAATAGACATCTGGGAAAACACGGGGTTGATTCTTGGCGATGCAACATAACCCATAAATTGACTCTAGGATAGCTTTTGTGTCAATGGTAAGTTAAATGAATCAATAACATCCAAAAAGCAATAAAAGGCAGAAAACAATGAGGAGCCCCTTACCAACCCATTAAAAATAGCATTCAAATCAGTCACAATTACACTTCCAGGTGGAGGTGTATCGGTAGAATGCACCTCCAATGGCCACTGCCTTTGATAAGGAAGAGAACAAAATGAAATTACCCTATTACAAAAGGCCACCACATTCTTATTTGAAGCATTGATTAACCCAAGGCCACCCATATTTAAAGGCAGCTGAGAGACAGCATTTGAAATAGAAGTTCTTTTTGGCCAAATGAATCGATTAATTAAAACAGAAATGATTTACTAAATCGAAAATGCTGAAAATAAAAATTGAATTTAGAAAGAATATGTTTGAAATCTGAACTTTTTGCACTATGGAAAGAGACCTAAATTTCAACTGATAAATTATTTGTTGCGTGTCCAATAACAATCTATTTGTCAACCCCAACAATGCCTATTTATCTATAAATAGAAAATCAATCCCCAAAATTTTTTTTAGCCTATTATTGCCCAAACCGTGTACAACCATGCCATTCACAGGTTTATAAATCACTGACCTCTCTCTATTGAGAATAGTACCAGTCGCCTGCCCGAAATTGTCAACAACCCGCAATACCCTTTTTATATTCTGCTGTCCCCTAAGGATCACTACAACGTCATCGATATATGCAATGACACAGGTTGATTTCCAACTGACGAATTGTGATGCCACAATCCAATCCCCTAATATCAAACAACAATTGATTTACATAAAGACAAAACATTAATGAAGAGTATGGAACCCTGGGAGATTCCTCGATTCATCACAATCGGAGGAAGCCTAATTCTACCCATCTTCAGGATAATCATCTTGTTAGTCAAATAATTAATCAGGTCAATTGATACATTTGAATTACAAAAAAACCTGATTTAACTTCTCAATCAAGTACCTATGACACACAGAATAAAAGGCAGACTTAAAGTCTAGAAATAACACATAACAATCCCTAAACAAAGTAGGAAACTTCTTAAAATATGACAACGATAACAGAAATAACGAGAACGCCGAATGGATGGATCTCCCATGCGCCCCATACTGCTCCTCTACCAACAAATCAACAATAACATCTTTTATTTTAATATAGATGATCTTTGAGAAGATCTTTGCATCTAAATTCAATAGACTAATAGGTCTCAACGAATCCAAAACAGGAGGAGGAGTCTTATTAAGAGAAACACTATTTAATTTAAAAACAAAATAAGCCTCAAAAAATACATCCTATGAAAAATAACACTTAACAAACTATTGAAAATGTTAACAAAAATTGGATATAAGACATGCGAAAATCGCTTAATAAGAGATGATATTACCAAGGAAGAGTACCTAAAACGTTCACAATAGATACATCTTGTATAGGAAGCACAGTTCTTGAGAACGCATCATATAAAGAACTTCATAAATACTGGTACCGTACACCCCCTGGAAATAATATACCTTATCGCCATCCTTCATAATATTAATGTCAGCCTGTGAAGTTGTCGACATTACCACCAGCATTCAGCTGTGATCTTACTTGAAAAATTAAGTTCAAAAGCTTATGGTCCGAGACTTCAACATTCATAAAATTGAGCTTCGCACCGAAACCAATCTCCACTGACACTAATATATTATAGTCTATTGCTGATGTAGCCATAGCACCACAAAAAGTATCCACATCAGCCTGCCTAGTAACAACTGCAATATTAATCATATTCCGCTGACTGAGAAAACACACGGCACATAAGATATCAAATTATGAAAATTAAAGTCCCCCACCAAAACAGTAAGAACTACAAATGAACTCATCTTGTCCATCAACTGATGCACCGACCGACGATTCTGAGCTGGCTGATTACAACCATGGACATTTACTAACAAATGAGTGAACAAAATATTCTAATAAATATTGGCTGTATAGCAATCGCCCCCTGATTTCTTCGCACTGCCACCAACACCCCTCCAGTTCCCCCACACCGAAGAAACCAATGATTAAATTGTAATAATGAGTAAGGGACTTCAACTGCCTATCGATTCGTACTACCTACTGTCAATCGCGTCTCCTGTAAACATAAAAGATTGGCATCAAATCTATTTAGGAAGCCCATCAATGATCTTACCTTAAGAACATTGTTTAAGCCTTTAATATTTAACGATATCAGAGAAATTGACATTTAGGACATCTATATGAGACTAGGGTGATTCATCTTCAACATCACCAAACGATCTTTTCAATCTAATTGACAAAACCGGGTCCATCTATGAATTCCAACAAGTGCTTTTTCCAGCCACCGGCAGGGCGGCCAATCCATTACCAATATCAGCAGCTCCCATAATGATTGAAGTATCATCATATCCATAATTTTCTAACTGCACGCTCTGCAAACTGCTAACAGCACTTTCCCTTAATATCAAGAGTTCACAAACTGCTGATGAAATGATAGCCTAGCAGCATACGTTTTTGTACAAATATGTTCATGACCTTGAATCTTCTTACAGCCAACACACACTTTTGCCTTACAATGCTTCACAAAGTGACCCTGAGCAGAGACTTGAAACAAATTGGGCCTTTACCCTGAACATTCAAATGCATCTTGACATTATTTCTTAAATACACCCTTGGAATATCCGACTTCTCACATTGTTCATTAAGCTTAAGGATAAACGAAACAGGAGACATTTGAATAGTTAAACATCAGGAATATCAATAACATTAGCTTAACATTACATATAGTCCCAAACTCTTCCAAAAAGTTTGGCAACTTATTTAAAACCTGACGAGCACGCATATTATCAACTGTGATAATGGCTTCCTTCGCAGAAAGATACTGTGAACAGGATAAAATATCCAAATCTTCCAGCTTACCACAACGAGATTCAAATTCATTAAAAGCACTTAAACTATTAAACTTAATAAATAAATATTTTGGATTAGGCATTTGAAATACCAGTAATTCAGAAATAAAATTCAACAAATTTCTTGAATTGTCAAGTTAACTAATGATGACACACTCACCTTTTGAATTTTGTCATTTCGGTGCCCTACTATAATAGTCGAGTCATCCACAATAATATCACCGATATCATTAATCCAAAACCGAAATTCCTTAGAGGCAATTACTTTCCACCTAGACTGAGTAGCATCCATTATATCAGCTTCCACTGCAGTAGCCATCAAAACCTCCATTTTCGGGCACAAATTAATATCATACAGCCTAAACCAATGCAGAGGCCTAACCGAAATGACGTGCGCACCAACGCACAATGTGTAAAGTAATATGCTTAACAAAAGAGAGATGTTGATGCCTCGAGCACCAACTCAAGAATCGTAAAGAGTTAAATTTTGAACATCATAATGAGTTAAATGTTAAAATTAAAAAAATATTTGGTTTTGTTTAAAATAAAATAAGAAATTTAGATATTAAGGCTTTTGAATTGTAGCTGCTTTTTATAAATATAATAAATTGAAAAAAACCTTAGATAAAACTTTCAGATGTATTTCAAAAAGAGAAGAGGACTAAAGAAGTAAACTATGAACAAAGATTATTTAGACTAGGGAGGCGCCACAGGTCGCGCTCGCAATAAACATGTGCCTGATTTTATCTCCTCTTAATATTATTAAAATTAGTAAGTATTTTCTGATTCTTTTACTTATGATAAAAAATGGTTAAAAGAAGGAATTTCCAATGATATGACAAGTATTTTGTGTCAAGACTTTCTAAAGTTTTGTTTTTGAAGTGATTTCAGGATTCGTCTTCTCTAACTGCTCATCATTACTATAAACTTTGGACAAAATTTTGATAGAACTTTCATCTTCAATATGATTTTTTTTTAAAGACAGTAAACAATCTATATTTCCTTTAATAATAACCACAAATTATGCTAATCTGTTCTCTACCCATTGAGAAAACACTAAACTACAATTGGAATTTGATCTGTGACTGTTAAATTATTATTGTGGCTTATGTTTCTACTCTNTGATCAGGTAACATGCCAAAATTTAAAATCTACCTTATTTTATTTCAACTTATCATTTAAAATTTGTGTTTCAAATTTCTTGTGTTATTAACCGGGTTTAGTAGAAAAAGATTCTTCAAAATTTGATATTAATCTTGGATCTACTAACTCTTCCCGCCTGAAATTTTCTGTCAACGTTTTACTTCTTAATTACGAATAAAGCGGCAATGGATGTGACTTTTGAAATTTCTATTCAACTTTGGTCATTAATCATTTTATCTTTTGGATAATTAATTGGTGATTGTCTTTATTAGAATTAGGGTGACCACCCGTCCTAATTTGGGNGGACATGTCCTACAATTTCATCATTTGCCCTCCGTCCTCCCTCCCCAGGTCAAAAAACACTAATGTCCTACTTTACAGTTTTTTTAATAAAAATGNAATTTGGTGAGCCTGATAGAAACGTATATTTTTTTAAAAAAAATGAATGAAGCTTGAAAATTAAACTAGCCTACAAATACAATAAATGAAAATTAATTTTGACTCTTATCACAACTTGTGGCAACCCAATTGTCACTACTCCATAATTAGCTGAAATATTCAGGAGACGTTAACACACACAGATTTTATGTGCATTCTAGTACCCTACCGTGTTTTTGACATTTGCACATATATTTTTGTCATTACGGTAAAAAATTATATACGGTAGCCTATATATATATACATACAGTACAGTGGCGTCGATAAGCCCCCCCGCAAACCCTGCCGAGCAGGGGGCCTCTGTGGGTGCAGGGGGCCCCAAAACCCTTAGTGCCGCCTCTGAATAATGTCCTACTTTGAGCACAGCAATGTCTGGTCACCCTATTAGAATGCCCAAACTGGCTTTCGTAATAAACTTTAACATTGGAGGCTTTATGCCCGTTAATATTAATGGATGTGTACTTTTTAAATCTTTGTTATTTCAAAGCTTTAATATATTACTTTTGAACTTTTCAATATCAAATTATGAACTATGAAAATATTTTTTCTGTTTCTGGAATAGTCTTTAATTAAAGCTATTAATATCTGGATTATTGAAACTGAATTATTACCTATTTATTTAATTGCTAAAAAAACGTTACTTGTTAATTATTGTATTAATTGTCTCCATGATATTATTTGTTTATTATATAATTGTGTGAAAAAAGAGAGTTTGTTATATTTATAATTTTCTTCTTAATTCTTTGAGGTAATAGAGAATCTACCTATTATTCTCTTAATTATATAATCTTTCTGTATGATGATTTATTTTGTAATAAAGAATATTTGTTGGGAGAAGTCCCCTTCAAAAAAAAAAAGATTATTTAGACTAAATTTATTAAAACCAAGTCTAAGATATATCAGAAATATAATTTTTATATATAAAGAATTAATTAAAAATAATGTAAATAGATACTTTATTCTTAATAACAGAAGTTCTATGAGGAAACATAATTTTCAATTAAAACTCCTTTTTGTTAGAGCCCTCTATATTTTAGATCGGTATTCAGAAAGGGTATTTCTTTCTGGAATAACATTCCCAAACATTTTTTTAGTATGAATTTAAAAAAAGAATTGGATCAATATTTAAAACTAATAGCTGTTTAAGCTTTTCTCTTGTAATTCTATTTGTTGTGTCTTAGGCATTGTGTTGCCCAGTGATGGGCATACTATGGCCCATGGCCTAGATCCGGCCCACTTAGGGTTCTATCTGGCCCGCCACAGATTTTAAAAAACAATAGTATACAAAATCTTCAATTTCAATGTTTGGAAAGATTTCATTTATTTATTTATTTATTTCCTTAACCAATTTATTAAAATTGGGTAAAACCGCAAGGTTTTATTACAATAATAGCAACATATATATCTAGTA